>JAWNNM010000546.1:0-144081 GCA_035044965.1 Lordiphosa andalusiaca
GGCGCCACTGTGCCAGGCCCAAATTCCCGTTATCCTATTTTCTTACTACTACCCGCAAACACAGATTTTTCGCGTTTTAAGAAAAAAAATAAAACACCCCCCCCCCCCCCCCCCCATTTCGTGAATATTTCATAATAGCACTTCCCACAGTCCAATGTTCCGCTGTCCTATTTTCTTACTACTAACGGGGGTGGAAAATTTAAAGACGCGAGTACCTGTGCCTGAGGGCCATAAAAATTGCGATCGGCTGCGTTCTGACCAATCAATGAGCTGTCAGGAGCTGCATTTTGCTGTGGTCTATGCTAATATCCATTTTTAGGCACAGTTTACGACTTTTTACTTTATCGGCAATGGAGTCGGGCGAGAGTGCCTGTCCCTTTTATATATGGGGTCATAAAAATTAGAGATCCGCTGTTTTTGCAATGACCTGCCAATCATCAATGGGCTGCGAATCAAAATAGGTACGAGCTTACCCTTTTAAAAAAGGGATAAATGCATTTGCCACAGGTGTGCTCGTTTACCAGCTCAGTGTGCCTGACCGAGCCGCAGCCGCACACGAGAATACGACACACAGCCGACTCTCATATACACACCAACATCAATGCAGTGAAAATTATATTAAAAAAATTTTTTACACGCGTGTGAGAAATCTTAGGAAAAAAAATTTGCTCTCATTTTTTTTTACACGAGGCTGCTAAAATTTCTCACACGCGTGATAGAATTATGCGTTTAAAAAATGTTCGTGTTAGTTTCATGAAAAAAATAATTTTTTTCTTGTGAAAAAAAATGTTCTTTACACGTGTAAATATAAAAATTTTTTTCATTGATGTTAATTATCATGACTGAAAAATATCATTTGAGCATTTTACGAACCCTGGTACTGTCACATCGCTTGGACAAGAACACAGAATGCCCAATTGCATACGCAAGCCGTTCAATGAGCCAAGCGGAAAATTTGCCAAATTCGCAAATCGATAAGGAGGCTCTAGCGATTGATTGGGCAGTTCAAAGATTCTTCAAATACTTATATGCTAGACATTGGTCACTAATCACTGACAACAAACCTCTTGCTCAAATTGTAAACCCAACCAAATCATTACCTGTTCTATGCATATCTCGAATGGCAAATTACGCGGATTTTTTAAGCAACTTTAACTTCACTTTTATTACAAAACAATCCAAGGAAAATGCAAATGCGGACTACTTGTCTCGGCTGCCATCAAATTCAAGAAACATAAATCAAATTAACTCAAGAGAATCCGACGAATTTGATCAATTCAATATCCGACAGATAAACCAACTACCAATAACGCCATCTCGAATCTCACAGGAAACCAGAAAAGACCAGCAGCTAGGAAGAACCAGTCAGCTTCTTGAAAGCGGCAAATGCTTAACTAAAAATGGATTTAAATCACCAGAATGCAAGTATGAAGTGTCATTGGGCTGCCTTAATTTTGAACATCGTGTTGTCATCCCATCAAAGCTGCAACAACTAGTCCTTAATGAACTACACAGAGCGCACAAAGGTGTAGTTAAAATGAAAGGAATCGCAAGATCTTTTGTCTTATAGCCAGGAATTGACAAGGACATCGAAAATACAGCAAAAACATGCGGATTCTGCGCCAAGCATGCGATCCGACCTCCAAAGTGCTCATTTGAAGGTATGATGCTACTGATTGTGACGGATGCTTGCTCTAAATGGTTAGAGGTAAAAATTATTACGGGACAAACCTTACGTCAGCAGAATTTAAACACTTCCTGGACTCTGTTGGCGTTAAATACCACAAATTAACAGCCCCTTATCACCCTGCGACGAATGGTCAGGCGGAACGCAACGTTCAGTCAAAGCTATGGAAGCGACAATCAGCACGTTGATGATAAACCTAAACGAATTTCTACGACAATATAGAAACGCTCCACATTGCACAACCGGCAAAACTATTCTTGGGGCGTAAACTACGAAGACGACTAGATTCGATCAAACCGGAAACATAAAGCAAAAAGTAACATGAAGCCAGTTTATGAAATTCAAACCATCTTTTAGAGAACTTAACTGTGGCGGTATGGTTCATTTCATTTCGAGGAAATCCACGAATGGACAAGTGGATCCAAAGAATTACAAAGATATTACACAAAAACAAATACTTCAAGAGGCACATCAATCAGATTCGAGGCGTAAAGATGAAATACAATCAATAATCACCACCCAAGGAAGAAAAGCTCCGAAATAGCCCATCGAACTACTCACCAGTTACCAACCAATATAGCGGAGAAGCAGTAACCACAAGCAACGAGGCCGAAGTTGATGTTTTTAAAACGCCAATAGCTTCGCAGAGCTCAGGCAGAAAGAAACCTCAAGATCAGAATTATTCATGGTCATCGCCAAGAGTTTCATCAACATCTTTGGAAGCTCATGTACAAAATGAACCAAACCTGAGGCGATCGACCAGAGTGCTACGACCAAATGTTTTATTTTCGCCATCCCCTTAGAAGGGGAAGAAATGTTATGCATGAAGTTGAAGTCAATATTATTAAGTTGAAGTCACCATATTATTATTTGCGTTGAAGTCACGACAAAGCTACCGATTAATACGATATCTCATCCCTAGCTTCGATATGTTTGTAACCCCTAGCGTCACTTGTGAAATGCGCGAGAATACTAAGGAAATCAATAAAGATCGATAACCTATTATTTTACAATATGAGATTTAACACCTCTCGTTACGGAGAGTGGGAAATCGGATATTTAAAATTACAGGGGTATTGCTAACCTATCCGCCATTCCAAAACTAATGAAGAGATTATAACCTCCACATTGCAGCATTATTGTAAAACTATTATGGCACCTTTCTAGCACGGATTCATATAGCGTCGGTCAACAACGACCAATTTGCTTGAATTTACTTCGATAATTGGTGATGGACTCCATTTGAAAATGCAGAATGATGTCAATGAAGCCTATGATTTTTTCAATCATGATCTTTTCCTTTTTAAGCTCGATCGATTAGGGTTTCACTCCTTTTTCTTGCTTTATGCCTCGTCCGATATAAAAGATAGAATTAAAAAAGTTCTGCTTCGTTCTAATACGTCAAAACCTGTGACTGTAACCTCTGGTGTACCTCAAGGTAGCCACCTAGGTCTTCTGTTCTTCATTCTTTTTATACCCTGTAACCATTAAAAATGGGAAAGGGGATCATGAAGTTGTGCGAAGTTATGTAAAGGGAGAAGGAAATTTTTTCGACCCCACAGAGTATATATTCTTGATCAGCATCAACAGGCAAGTCGATATAGTGATGTCCGTCTTTCTGTCCGATCATCTGCCCGTCCGTCCGTCCGGCCGTCTGTATGAACTCGTCGATCTCAGAGACTATAAGAGATAGAGCCACAAATTTTAGCATGAAGTTAGATGTATGCCGTACGCAGATCAAGTTTGTTTCAGATTCGAAAAATTCCACCCAGTCCCCTTCTTATCCCAAAAAAAACCCCGATCCTAGACCTAAAAAGCCGTCAGATCCACAATTAGTTAAAGCCTCCTGGCTTAGTATACATCAAGCACGGCCCCATATCTATCTTATCTGAAAAGTACAATCATATCGAAACAATTGATCTGATAAAGGCACCCCCCAGTTGTTAGTGAGGGCTAGAACCGCTTAAAGGTTAAAATCAGTGGCGTAAATAGCTTTTCGAAATGGAGTGTATGAAGTCTAAATTGTAGAATATTTTTTTTTATCTTTTAAATATTATTAGCTGTTGAAAGTAAATGATCGTTACTATTAGGTAAGCTAAATATGTTCCATCTGGCATCACTATTTGTTTTCTCTCTCTCGTATCAAGAGTTCACCTCTCTCTTTGGTTTTAAGTTCTTATGTATCCTCCGCCTTGTTCAGTTCTCTGTCACCCTTTCACCATACAACATTGCGTTATTAAATCATTATAATTACAACATTAGCAATGCTATCTCATGGTTTCATGATAAATGGCCAAAGCAGCCAAATCATTTGAGCGGTTGTACAATAAAACAATAAATACAAAATCATTTGTAATTTATAAGAGTGAATTCAGAAGTATGGTGTCTTGTTGAGTCGTTTTAATACGCTTTTATCTGGAAAAAGTTCTTTCTAGAGTTGCGGTTGTTATTGGCAGTGATGCTAATATACTGAACAACTTAAAAATGTTTGGAAAATATTTGTTAGCGCATTTCTTAGTTTTAAATTTCAACTTAGACCAAACAATACGCATGAAACCAATCGAATGAATCGATAAGCATTGTAATCAACTATGGTAGATCGGCCAACCGCAGCCAACTTCACCCTCTCTTGTTTTGCCGATTCTGAAGAAAAGACGAGCATGGAATAAGGCTATAAGAAATTTGTGAAACTTAACTATTTGTGTCCATTTTATTTGTAGTATAAAACCATACGATTCTTCATGGCGCCCGAGCAGGGACTTAAATAGTTAATTGCTCAAATTCATAAGAGGCCAAGTTAAGCCGACAACGCGGATTTAGAGGATTGCCCTTACACCAAGCTGGAGTCGCCCATAACCAAGCTGTTACCCTTCGTTGGATCTGGAGTTGGAACATTGCCGGTAGAATAATTGTGGCTGCCGGCATTGTAAGCAACGTGCGACACAGACACAAACATACATACAGACCAGAAACCTAGAACCAGCGGCGCCACATGGACAAGGACATGGCATTTAAAGTGAGGTAATGATCGCAATCTTTATATTAAATTTGTCAAGCTCATTCAATTATGGTGCTGACATACACATATAACCTCATTGTTATTATACTCTGTACCGTAGGTACACAGTATTATAAGTTTGTGCAAAAGTATGTAACATCAAGAAGGAAGCATCTCCGACCCCATAAAGTATATACTTATATTCTTGATCAGCATCAACAGCCGAGTCATGTCCGTCATGTCCGTCTGTCCGTCTGTCCGTTTGTCTGTCTGTCCGTCTGTCTGACCGTATGAACGCTCAGATCTCAGAGATGGTAAGAGATAGAGGTTTGACATGTGGGACATATGCTTCTTATGTCTGCAGGCAGATTAAGTTTATTTTCAATTTTGGCCATATCTCATATCATATCTCGTCATATCTCCTACAGTTTTAAAGATAGGTGGGTTGTTATATAGGTATATTTAGTAATAAGGATAACTTATCGATCAGCCAAAGAAATGGTGAAGATTGGATGAACGGTTTTCGAGCTATGATCAAAAGACTGTTCGCTGCTGCAGCGCAGAAGCAGCGCTGCTTTCAGCTACTACTGCAGCATCAAAATTTATGCTGAGCTAATAATTTCGTTGGTACAGAGTATGCTATAGTCGGGCTTGACCGACTTTCTTTCTTGTTTTCACATACACACCGCAAGCTTAAAACATAACCTCTCACATACTTAACACATTTTAAAGAACAAAACCTCTCAAACATTCGTGCAACCATCTCAAGAAAAAGAACACATAATCATTTACATGTCGCTTAAAATTCATTAAATAGCATGCGACTTACAGGCAAACATGTTTACATTCATCACATACACATACATGTATATACGCTTCACAGTGGAGCAAATGCAGTGAATAATTGAAACGAAAATAATTGAAATGCATATGTGGATTTAAGCAATTGCTGCTAAATATTTGTTTATTAACATCACGCATTCAAATTGATGAAGCTGGCATAGCGCATTCTTTCGTTCATTTCAACTTTTATTGTACTTTCAATTAAGGAATGTACGTTCGGATACATAAATAATAGGTGCATCTGGTGGTCACCCTACGTACACATATTACTTGTTCACAAGTAACCATTACTTAAACATCCACCAATTTGCTAATATTGCATTAGGTACCGTGTGGGTTTATTGAAAGGTTCAAACCAAATTTCTTAACCGACCTTAGTCACGAAGCACTATGGCCCCCGCTTTACTAGCTGAGGATAAAGAGGCGTTAGTTAAGACACGCAGGAGTCTCGTGAAAAGTATTTTTCGAATAAAAAAGGGAATTGAGTCGCGAACAATCTCAACTAATAAAGTTGAACTTGAATGTCGTTTAGAGTTATTGGACAAACACATCAAAAATATCTTAAAAACACAAGGAAGCATAGAAAATAAAGATGAGACTGCCGACTATCGGGAAGAATTAGAAGAACTATGCATCTGTACAACGGCTCAATTGTAGTCTCTTATGAGTGCTGAGTGCTTATTGGTGCCAGCTCCGCATACACGGTTGCCGAAATTGTCATTGCCTAAATTTGATGGGAAGTATGCTGAATATAAAAACTTTATAAGCCTGTTCAACAAATTGATTAACGAGGTTTCGTCATTACCAGACTTCGAAAAATTCAATTATTTGATTTCTTGCTTATCTGGAGAAGCTTTGAGTAATGTAAAGGCGTTTCAAATATCAGATAAAAACTATCCCAAAGCTTTGACTAGTCTTAAACTTCTCTATGACAATGACTGCCTAATATTTCTTGATAATATATCAAAATTATTCGAGATCCCTCGAATGTCACACCCATCGGCAGCATCATTGCGTCAGCTAATTGATACAATGTCTGCAGTATATGACTCATTATTATCTCTAGGAAATCATGAGGAAATTAATTTTCATTCACTTAATTATGACTAAGGTTGATTATAAAAATAAAACCAAATGGGATAAGCACTTAGATTTTTCAAAGTTGACTAAGTAGACTGAATGCACATCCGTTTTGAATAGAAGGTGTTTGCTGCAATAGCAAGATCTGAAATCAACGAGAAATATATAGCTAACGAGGCAACTTCGCAAACCCGCAATTAGAACTTGACGCAATGACTTCAATTTTACGATTCCCTTTAATTTTTCTTTGCTCTGCTTCCAATGTTAATTCGCCGCGCTAGAGCTGACGCGGCGAAAGCTAACAAAGATGTTACAATTAGAGATGAGATGTTCTCATGTTCGGACCCGGTGAAGATAATTGATTTGCTATTAGCGCGCTATGTCCCGTCTCCCAGCTAGGTGTTGGCCAGGCACATAACAACACTTTACAATTGATAAGGAAGTATAATATTATATATTAATAAAGAAATTTAATAAAGGCTGAAATGACCAAACACCGACCGCGTTGAAGAGCCGCAGGTCTTCAAGAAATAGGTAGTGGGGCGAGATGATGAATCACACCTTTGAAGATCCCAGTCTTGGTTTTCACGGTAGCGACTCGTACCTTGCCATCTAAGCCAGAAATGGCTTGGCGCGCCAAAACCGCTGTTTTATGGCTGAGACGAGCTGCCAACGCTGCAGACAGGCAAGGTTGTCATCTGAATTTGGCCGAAGAGCTGCAGGAGGCAGCGTTGCTAGTGTGGTTCCCACAAGAAAGTGGGCTGGAGTAATAGCCTCTCCATCATTAGGGCTATTGCTATCGGCCGCGATAGGACGCGAGTTTAGCACAGCTTCAACCTCCACAAGAACTGTCTGTAGCTCGTCTTCCTTCAACAGGGCGTTTCCAACAGCTTTGATGAGAAGGTGTTTTGCCGACTTAACGGCCGCCTCCCTCAGGCCTCCTAAGTGAGGAGCGCGTGGTGGGATGAAGACGAACTCGAATTGGCGAAGTGCACTGAAAGCCATGAGCGCATCCTTGTTCGTTTCGAAATGATTGGCAAAGTTATTGAGCATACTTGCGGAACCCACAAAGATTGTAGCGTTGTCACAATAAAGTTTTTCGAGTGGTCCACGACGTCCCATAAATCTGGTGAGGTATAAAATGAACGAATTAGAAGTGAGATCTTTAATAAGTTCCAGATGGACAGCCTTCGACGCAAAACAGACGAAGACTGCACAGTACATTTTGAGAGGAGTTTTACCACGAATTCCCAACGAAACCCTAAATCATCCGGAATCTTCCAGTCTGTTGCAGTGATTGTTTTTTCAGGATGGTACGAAGATATAGAATTTAGAACGATTAAGTCAACAACCATTTCGAAAGCTTCACACCGTGAGCTAACGGTTGTTTGAACCGCATGGCGAGCAGACAACTGCGACCTGCCAATGCCTAACAAATTTACGTCGTGACAATATTTCTTCAACTGAAGGCCCTTTGCCAACTCTTCCGTTATGAAGTTCACTTGAGAACCAGAGTCCAACAAAACTCTAGCTATCTGCTTTTGACCTGCTTGACCACTGATGTTAACAAGTGCAGTGGCTATAACAACTTGAATACATTTGTTCGTCGGAACAGATAAAGCGTTCAAAGATTGTTGAGCTGGTGGGGAACAAGAAGCAGCGTTGGTAACGGAATTTGATTTTTATATCGATGAAGAAGAGTGTGATGGGGCTTCGAGCAAACTCTACAATGATCAGACTTACACGCTGATACACTATGCTCATGACGAAGACAGGTGATGCACAACGGAAAGCCCTTAGCAAACTTGAATCGAGATTCAACAGTTGCATTTTCGAACGAAGTGCAAGATTAAATGAAGTGATCAAACGACTTGAAGAATACACATTTACGATTTGATGGCGCATTTATTTGGGCCACAGACAACGAAGTTTTGCCTGTGCTCCGATGAGCACCAGATTTTAGAGACTTTGAGCGACCTAATGTAGCTTCATCAGCGGCGAGATGCTGGTAACGCTTGTTCATTGCATCCTCGCATTCCTTCCAGGTTGGAATAGATTGATAATTAATTTGTTCTTCCCAACGAGACCGAGTCTTTCTATCTACCTTGGACATAACAATATGTATGATCAATGCGTTTGCGATTGTGGTGTTATCACCAATTGAGAGCAATGACTCGTAAATTGCTGTAACCGTATCTATTAAGGATCGCACTGATACTGCGGACGGACTCTGCATGACTGGAATATCATCAGTAATCTGGTAAGCCTTCACTTTACCTGTACCTTTCCAAACACGATAGGAGGTGATTGAATTTTTCCACGTTGGATAATGTAAGATCACTGTCGATAAGGTTTTTAAATAAACCTATGAAATTTTTAAAGTCTGCATAATAGCCTTCAAATTTTGGCAATTTCATATGAGGCAACTTCCGCCTTTTTGATGTAGCTGTTTAGAATATTCAAACGACATTCTAGCTTATGGGGTTCTATTGGGCTAACTTGCTTTCGAATCGATTTGTTAATACGTGTAATATCCGCCTTAACACGATCGAGGTGCTCAAGTGCAAGTGCAAGTGGGTCGAAATCGTCATCTAGCACTGCAGATTGCTGAGACACACGTTTTCTTGCATCACCCATTTCCAATCTGAGATCTATTAGCTTTTAGCAAATTGGCCGAACTGTTGAACTTACTGCAAGTATATAAGTAATGCGCTGTTATGCCTATGTTAGCACCAAGTGGGGTAACAGACCGAGAATATGCCAAAGAATTCTGTCAAGCAAAAAACCCTTCCAGCATTGGTAATAAAGAAAACGACGTTATGTCAACTCAAAGAGAGCCCGAATGAGAATCGTTGTTTAACTTTTCGTAGCGGCTGTAAGCTTTGGCTGCGAAACTGCAGCGCACCAAACGAACAAAGATCAAAAAGAAAGAACGGTTGACTATGTACTCGAGTGCATGTACATACATATGTGTGCGCCGCTATTTCTGGTAACGGCAAACGAAATTTCACACCAATTGTACCCAATGTACAAGCGTGTGTGTGTGAGATGTAGCACTTATAAGTGCTTATAATCACAAACCAAATATTTATGAATCCCAACTTAGGTGTTTTGTAGCGACTACTGTAGTTGGAGCCAAATGATGTGTATATGGCCGCCGGGTTTGGCCAACGGCTATGAAATTACCTGTAGCTATGATGAATGTCTTTATCAATAGCAGCCAGAACAATGCAGCTAATTCCAATGATTATGAGTTAAGCGCTGCTCGTAGCTGTGATGTATGCATCCAAATGAGTCGACGAGGTTATGTTGAGAAACAGCTAATAAACTGGCGAGGATGTATGTAGATGCAAACCTGCCAGAACTGCCAACGAAATGATGTACATATAGGTGCAGCAGTTGAGCTGCCGAGGTGTGCGGTTTCCGCACTTAGAACTATCAACGAAATTATGTTCGATGTACATATAAACGGCAAGCCGACGAGGTGTGTGTGGGTGCAATATAATAATTGCCGACGAGGTGTGTGTGAGTGCGTAATCGACTTATGATAAACGCTTACCAAACTGTACAAAGCACTCCAATGTATACATACATATACGCATGTGCAGCGGTAGTGAATGTGTGCATGTGTGAGACCTCGTAGAAATGTTGAGACTCCACTGGCCAAATGCGGTAGACTTCCACTCCAAATTATAAATTAAAGGCCAACTTCTAAATGCAGAGTCCACCCGGGGGCGCCATTATGTTTGCTGCAATAGCAAGATCTGAAATCAACGAGAAATATATAGCTAACGAGGCAACTTCGCGAACCCGCAATTAGAACTTGACGCAATGACTTCAATTTTACGATTCCCTTTAATTTTTCTTTGCTCTGCTTCCAATGTTAATTCGCCGCGCTAGAGCTGACGCGGCGAAAGCTAACAGAGATGTTACAATTAGAGATGAGATGTTGTTATGTTCTGACCCGGTGAAGATAATTGATTTGCCATTAGCGCGCTATGTCCCGTCTCCCAGCTAGGTGTTGGCCAGGCACATAACAACACTTTACAATTGATAAAGAAGTATAATATTATATATTAATAAAGAAATTTAATAAAGGCTGAAATGACCAAACAGAAGGTTTCAGCAACTAAGTGGGGAAGAACCTTGTAAGTCACAACAAACCAAGACCAATAATGATCGTAAACCAGACAAAGGAAATTGAAATACAAACCATTCGCTTAAGTGTACCACTCAATCAAAGGATTCTAATGATTACATTTGTTTATTCTGCAAAGCAAAAGAGCACAACATTCAAGTAAGTCCTTTGTATGAAAATCTAACAGTACAGCAAAGGATTTAAATTTGCAAAGAATGATTTTTTATGCATAAACTGTTTCAGAAAAGGACATGGCTCCTCGAAATGTAAAATCCAAAAATGCAGAATTTGTCAGAAGCCACATAACATATTGTTTCACAGATTCCAATCCTCTCAGCAGGGTACCCAATTAAGGCAAGAACTCCCTGCACTGTCTGTTGCGATGCATACATCATCGCCAAAGAATGATTTTTTATGCATAAACTGTTTCAGAAAAGGACATGGCTCCTCGAAATGTAAAATCCAAAAATGCAGAATTTGTCAGAAGCCACATAACATATTGTTTCACAGATTCCAATCCTCTCAGCAGGGTACCCAATTAAGGCAAGAACTCCCTGCACTGTCTGTTGCGATGCATACATCATCGCCAAAGGAAGTAATTCTCACAACTGCAATCGTTCGTGTCAAACGTCAGGATGGGGAATACATACTAGCAAGAGCTCTGTTAGACTCAAGGTCACAAATCAATTTTATGACCGAAGAACTCTCAAACAAACTTCAGTTAAAACGCGAAAAAGTCTTTATGAAGTTACTTGGAATTGGCCAACGTCACGCTGAAGTCAATAAGATAGTTAGTACGTCTGTAATGTCTCACCTGAACAATTTCGAGTTCTCTACTTCGTTCTGCATTTTGAAAACAATATCAGGTTTCCAGCCAAGTCAGCAAAACCATTTGGCTGAGTATAAATTGCACAAAAACATTGAGCTTGCAGATCCCGAGTTTTATAAGCCCCAGAGAGTCGATCTTTTACTGGGTGCTGAGAATTTTTTTGAGTTGATGTCAGTCGCTCAGATAAAGCAGAACAAAGAGTGCGCTACGTTGCAAAAGACCGTACTAGGCTGGGTGGTTTCAGGGACTTACAAGCAGTTTAAATCGATAGAATCATCTCCAGCATTCTCAATTTTCCATTGTCAGGAGGAAAGCTTATTGTTGAGCCACCAAGCATTTTTGGCAGCTGTAAGAGTTCCTATAGCTAAGTTGCTTTCAAATAAAAAATTAGCCTTCAACGACAACGTTTAATGTTTATTTAGATGTATGTATATGAATATAGGTGTAGGTAGCGATGAACTGAAGCCGAAATGCTTGTTCCGTTGCTAGACCGAGCCTATATCAACAACTAAATTAATTCAGTGATGCAACCGTTTGCTTAGACAGATTAGCAAAGACTAAAAGTGCAGGCGCTGGCGCAGCCGCAAAGGGCAAGCTAACAGTGAGAGCGGGCTGCGCTGTCGGCGTGTGTTTACACTTTGCTTATGCTTAATTACAGGGTGTGTATTTATGCAAGATACTCCTCGCGCCAGCGACTCCAGAAAATCTGCTGCAGATGAACGACTCGCTGCCAGCCATCAAGACGATTGTAGTTGAGCTTCGTTAAGTCTGGCTCAACCATGGTTGCTTGCGGGCCACCGAGCAGAAATGTGCAGGCGTTAGAACATCTAGATCATCAGGATTTTTTGAAAGGGAGAAAAAATTGCCGAGATTTGGCAAACAACAGTACGAAGCTCATCAAAACTGAGCAGAGAAGGGCCAACAGTCCGATACAAATAGTGTTTTGCTGTCTTCACGGCCGCTTCCCACAATCCACCAAAGTGAGGAAATCGAGGGGGGATGAAGCGCCAATCAGTAGAATCCTCCAGACAGAACTGGTGAATAGCATGCAGATGAGGATCGCTCAAAACCAACTTCTTTAAATCCAGCAGTTCGTTTTTGGCTCCAACAAAGTTTGTTCCATTGTCGGACCAAATCTGACTGGGCAGCCCTCGAGTAGAGATAAAACGCTTCAGTGCTCCGATAAATGATGCAGTTGACAAGTCTCTGACCAGCTCCATGTGCACTGCTTCCGTGGTAAAGCAAATGAATACGCTTATATAACATTTGATTGGTGGCCGGGTGCGAACTTCAGACTTGTGGAAGAAAGGTCCACAATAGTCAGCTCCAGTGACTGAAAATGCTCGAGTTCTTTCTATCCTTTCCTTTGGCAAGTCGCCCATCACATGCTCAATCAAGCGAGGGGCTCGAAAGCACATAACACGTTTGTTAACTGCCTTGGAAACAGTTTTGAGGCCACCTATTGGAAAATACTAAAGGCGAATCTTGGCTGGAAGTGCCCTGGGTCCAGTATGCAGGTTCCTTTCATGGAAATATGTAAAAAGAGCAAGTGTGATAGGATGCCGCTTTGGCAAGATTATTGGGTGCCGAGCCTCATAGCTAAGCGATGAATTTCCAAGGCGACCACCAACTCGAAGAATACCGAAGTCATCAATAAAGGGAGAGAGCATAGCAATACAGCTGGACTTCTTGACCAGGCCCTTGGACTGGAGTTTCTTTATGTCATCCCATAAATTAGCTATCTGGACGAGACGCAAGAGAAGATGAGTACCATGGCGAATATCAGCAACACCTAGACAAGGTCTCTTGATTCGACTCATAAATTTGTGGACATACGCAAGTGTGCGCTGCATGGCAGGAAACGAGCTTGCAAATTTGCATCCAAGAGTAATGTCCACATATGGACAGCTGAGAAGTAGAACATTTTTCCGCAATTCCAGTGTAGACTTTTCCGGCACAGGAGATACACCCCAGTCATCTTTACAGCCAACTAAGAACGAAGTACAATGAAGCCAGAGGTCCGATTCAATAAGGCTGCTAGGAAACGCACCCCTGAATAGGATGTCGGCTGGATTAGCAGCTGTGGGAGCATGATGCCACTCCATTTTTGCAGTCAGCTCCTGTTTTAATTTTTTTTTTATAGGGGGGAAAGCATTAAAAGCCGAGAAGTGTGGGACTCGGAATTCCTCACCCACTGAAACCACCCCTACTCTCCGTTTTCCTCTTGCAGAACTACCGCTAGGTACTACTTCCCAAGGGGGGAGATGGCATGAAGGCCTCCACTAGATCCTATCTAGGGATATAACTCGAATTGCGCTGTCGTTCAGCGCTACGCAGGGATTTTAAGATCTCAGCAGCCATGGAGCAAATAGCATTCCAATTGTTTTGCGAGCTAAGTAGGATGTCCATTAAGTCAGTGACTGTAAATGGCCTCCCAATTCCTAGGCATTGCTCTTCCCGGTTGGCAGCGAATCTCGGACAGACAAAGAATATATGTTCTGCGTCTTCTATAGTCCGCGCAAAACGGATCTGTCTCATGCTTAAACCTATAGAGATAGGATTTGAAGCATCCATGTCCAGTCAGTAGCTGTGTTCGGTAAAAGTCGGTTTGTCCGTGCTCTCTACCAGCCCACGGCCTTATGTCCGCAAACAGTCTTCTTGTCCAGCTGCCGTTGGTGATAGTACTCCACCTCCTCTGCCATTGCGTCATCGTACTCTGCCGACGATGATCATCTGCCTCCCTGCTTTCCATCGCTAGCAGGTCAAGCTGCACCATTCCGGCTAGCACCAAGGCCGCGTCTTCTGACACCGTCCGGAAGCCGCAGATAACTCGAAGAGCACACTTCCGGTACGCGCTTTTGCATCCTCTACTATAAGTTGGCACAGCCATTGTAGGGGCCCATATTGGCGCTGCATGCATAATGATCGAGATCAGCCATATACTGCGTTGTTGAGGTCCACCAATATTCGCCATAATGCCTGATAACGCGTTCGTTGCTTTCATGGCTTTTTCCTCCACGTTTGCTAGGTGCGTTTTGAAGTTAAGTCTGCGGTCCAGCATAATTCCTAGATATTTAATCGCATCCTTCCTTCTTATTGCCCAATTTCCACACGATTCTTGCTGCTGATAAGGACCGATTCGGTTTTATGGGGAGCCAGACTCAACCCGTTAACCTCTAGCCAGTCGGTCACCCGCAATATGGCATCTGAATATCCGTCTTGCGCTGAATATCCTCGAGCTTTTTAGCTACTGCGACAATAGTGATGTCATCTGCAAAGCCAACAATACTGACGTCTATCGGTGTAGACAGCCGAAGGACTCCGACATACATCACGTTCCTCAGTCATAGGGCCGATGACTGAGCCCTGTGGCACCCCGCCTGTGACTCTGTATGATTTCCGCCCATCCGATGTGTCGTATAGCAGATTGCGGTTTTCAAAGTAACTAGCTTCCAGTTTCACCAGAGGAGTTAAACGCGTTCTTTACGTCGAGTGTTGTTACCAGGCAATACTAATTTCTTCCGCCCCGCCATCTTTTTCCCGCTGTGGCTCTGCGAGCAGTGTTCACCACCGTTGAGATTGCGTCTATCGTACTCCGTTGCTTCCTGAATCCAAACTGCTGGTTTGAGAGGCCGTGTCGTTCTTCCAGGTTCTCCTCTAGGCGGTTGCATAGGATGCGCTCAAACAGTTTGCCGACGACGTCCAGCATACACAATGGTCTGTATGCAGAGGGTTCCTCCATATTTTTATCTCCTTTTGGAAGCAGCACCAATCTCTGGAGCTTCCATCTTGATGGAATGACTCCCTCCCTGATGCACTGGTTGTAAAGATCAGCAAAAACTTCCGGCTGTGCTCCAACGATGATCTTTACCGCTTTTGTTGGGATTCCGTCTGGCCCAGGCGCTTTGTCGGCGCGTACGCGGGATAGTGCAGCTAGTACTTCTTCTGCGTTTGTAGTACAGATGTACGATGTGTCCGATCCTGTTGTCTGGTCTATTGTTTCTTGGTGGACAGGGAATAGTGTGTGGACAATTGTTTGCAATTGAGTTGGACATGTGGGAGATGGCCGCCTTGCCAGCTTTCCCATTAAGAGCTTGTAAGCTTGTCCAAACGGTTGTTTTTCAGCTTCCTCGCACAATGTCTTCCAGCAGTTCTCCTTGCTCCGCTTTATGGCCTTTTTGAGTCCGGCTCGATGGGTTTGGAACATGGGTTTCCGCACCTCTGTTCGCTTGAAAGTTAGAAGGCTCATCACGGATCCAGGAAAGGCACACAGATAAATCCGACCAGCAGTGAAATTGTTCTCCGAAATTGTCCATTTGGAGAATACTATGCATAAGCTCAGCCAGCAGCTTGGCGCCATTTAGCTCCAGCTTCGGAACAGACTGCGTCTTTAAAGGTGCCACCCTAGACTTCGAGCACAGAAGCAGACTTGTGGCTTGCCGACCTTTAGAAACAATGTAGACGCAGACTCCATATGCACAAGTGCTGGCATCGCAAAATTCATGGACCTCAATGTCAGCGTCTGGCTCGAGCACAAGACGAGGAAATGATAATTGCCGAACATTGATGAAATTGCTGCACATCTCAATCCAAGCAGAATTTAGAGCAGCAGGTTAGCTTTCGTACCAATCAAGTTTTTCCTTCCACAGCTCTTGAAGAAAGATTTTGCACTTGGCTATAACAGGGCTTATAAGACCAAGAGGATCATAAAAACGAGCTATGGTGGATAGAATAGAGCGTTTTGAAGGAGTTGCAGTTGCCTGCAAGGGCGACAAGGAAAATAGCAAATGATCAGAGGCATGATCCCATGCAAGACCAAGTGTTTTAGTGATGTCGCTTCCATCGCTAAACTTCAGGAACTTCTGCTTGTCTTCCTCGGGGATACCTTCCAAAACAGCAGAATGGCAAAAGCACCACTTCCGAAGCTTAAAGTTGCCACGAGAAAGAACTTCTGTAGTTTGACGCATCTTGTCGGTGGCCTCTTCAACAGACTTGGCACCAGATATAAAGTCATCCACATAGAATTCCTGTTGCAGAGCGGCTGAGCCGATCGGGAACGCGTCGCTTTTATCGATTGCCAGCTGTTGCATTGCGCGATCGGCAAGGAAAGACGCGGCCTTATTGCCATAGGTCACCGTATTCAATTTGTGGACTTGCATTTCCAAATCAGCTGCGTCTCGCCACAAGATGCACTGAAGAAAGTTGTCGGGAGAGGATACTCGGATACATTTTGCAAATGTCCCCAGTCAGTGCTACTGTGAATGTTCGGAATCGGATAAGAATCTTAAACAAAGGCGGCTGAATGACAGGTCCAGCCATCATCAAATCATTAAGTCAATGCCCAGTCATGGTTTCAGCCGAGCCATCAAAAACAACACGCAGCCTTGTCGATGTGCTTTCCTCTTTTTTTTCCCGAAAGTGTTTCTCACAATCCAATTCTTCTTTGATATTTTGAACAATGGGATCAAAAATTGAAAATTGTCAACTTCCCAAAATCTACAAACTATTTCGTCCAGACGAGCATCATTCTCTGATGCTACACGAGTTGATAAGAGTGAGGAATTACGCTAATTTTGACCACCACCAGATACCACCCAACCAAGACGAGTCTTCTGTAGAAGTGGTAATCCATCCGCTAATTTGATCTGTCCAACACACAGAAGATCGAAGAACAAGCTCGCTCCGATGAGAAGGTCGACGCGCTGGGGTTTGTGGAATGCAGGATCGGCTAGCTGAATATTAGATGGAATATTCCAATCTGCCGTATCGACCGCAAAATTAGGTTGGCTATCCGTGATGGTTTGAGTAACGAGAGCTGTAATACTGGTCGAAAAGTCAGAAGTTTGAGACCGCAAGCAAATATTGACAGTAGATCCATCAGTAGGCACGCTAGTATCCCCAAGACCAGAAACAATAGCAGTAGTTCGAGTTTTCTTTAGTTGCAGTTGATGAGCGAATCGAGAAGTGACGAGATGCAGCTGCGATCCCGAATCTAGGACAGCCCTGCAAGGAACTAAAGAACCACATCGACTCTTAACAAGAACTACAGCAGTGGATAAGACCACAACATCAGATTTGAGAATTTGGACAGCAAGAGAGGTAGATGATCGGGTTGGTACAGCAGCAACAGAAGGGTGAACAGAAGATGATGATGGAGAAGCAGTTGAAGAATTTTATATTTTGGGCTGAGATTCATCAAGATGCAATAGGGTGTGGTGCTTCCCACCACAAACACGACAATGAGTGCCATTACAAGTTCGAGTTTGATGTACCTTCATGAGGCAGTTTTAGCATAGTGCCATCCTCTTCACCTCCTTGTGGCGCAGAGAGGGCGAAAGGTTTTCGAACAAACTGCATGCATAGATTCCATGGCCAGCTCCATCGCAAAATGAGCAGCCGTTTTGGTTAGTTTGTGCGACAACAAGGGTCTTTCTACTGGGATTAGTATTCTGGTTTGATTTTCCCACCTGAGAGCTATGCGAATGAGAATCCGAGAATCCACGCAACTTTGTAGCTAAAATCGAATCTACCCTCTTGAGCCCAAGAATCTCTTTTATGTGTGCCTGGAAAACAAGACGCTTGTTATAAAAACGTTTTTTAAGAGAATTCAGTAGTGGATCGGGTTGGTGACCTTGGTGATGTAATATTATTGTTTTAGCCGGCTCGAGGTCAGGTGTATTTTTTGTGCTCGTTCTGTCAAAATATCAAACAAACACATTCTCCTCTTTCTTCCTTTAACTCCGAGAATTCAGTGACTCACGATAATTGGCACTAGATATTTCAAGCGATCGTATGGAATCCAACGCTGACCGTTTAGGCATGATCTCAGATGCTGGAATTTCTCTATGTCGCTGAGAGCTGCATCATTGTCGATAATAGAGGTAAACACAGCGATAAAATCAGCATACTCTGTGTATCCGCCAGCAAATGTGGGCAGCTTGAGCTCAGGCAGGCGTGGTCTGTTGGCCATAATAACAGTCTGCTGAGGGCTGGATTCATTTTGCCAGAGAGTGGATGATAGAGGCAAGCGCATGTTGCACAGCTCAAACTGTACCCTTAGCCGACTCTTCAAGGAAACCAGCAAAGCATCCAAATTGTCCCGCAGTTCACTTCCAATTTAATCGAAATCCAGAGACTATCATGGGCTAAATTGAATGAGCTTCGAACTTGGTCAAGCGGCTCCAAACGAACAGTCAGTTCTGCGGCACTAAATTTATCAATTTTATTTTTGGCCAATTGATTGTCAAGTCTTTGCGCATTTTCCAATATCCAATAACCGCACCTTTTGTTCGACACGAGTGTATCATTGCTTGTCATGGTTTCGCCTTAATTCTCGATTATAAATGACAAAGTTATTTGCTGGGCACGCACCGTTAGAACAAGCGAGATCGAATGCAACGAAAATGACAGACGCACCAAGAACGAGAACCGTTGTTGCCGAGCTAAGTAGCCGCTTATGTACAATAAATTTGTTTCTGTATGTGTGAGTGCGCGCGGCGACGATAGCGGCAAGAACTGCACAGCGAACGAAGCGAGAATGAGAGACGCGACAACTTGAGCAACGAACAAACGGTAAATTTGGACTGAATGGTGTCGACTGGGCTATGTAAATGCCTTAACCGCGATCGGTGGTTGCAAATGTTTAAATGATTACGCTTTGTTTAATTTTTTGCACAGTTCGGCCACATATGTATGCGAGTTTTGGGTCAGATTAATGCACTTTTCTTGCAGCACATGTCACATTTTTTTCACTTTTTTGAATTTTGTCTTTTCTTTTGCGATTTAGTAGCTTGTATTAACTTTAGTAACAGCTACTAATTACGTCGGGGTCACCAAAATGTTGAGCTACCAAGCTTTTTGTCAGCTGTAAAAGTTCCTATAGCTAAGTTGCTTTCAATTAAAACAATTAGCCTTCAACGACAACGTTTAATGTTTATTTCTATGTATGTATATGTATAAGGTGTAGGTAGCAATGAACTGAAGCCGAAATGCTTGTTCCGTTGCTAGACCGAGCCTTTATCAACAACTAAATTAATTCAGTGATGCAACCGTTTGCTTAGACAGATTAGCAAAGACTAAAAGTGCAGGCGCTGGCGCAGCCGCAAAGGGCAAGCTAACAGTGAGAGCGGGCTGCGCTGTCGGCGTGTGTTTACATTTTGCTTATGCTTAATTACAAGGTGTGTATTTATGCAATTCAAACAATAAGAGATTACGTTAGATATTCAAATTAGGTTAAGGATTGGATGATGCTTCTGCCGCTGAACCGGAGTATCGTTTGAAGTAGCCAAGCGACGTTTCCTGTCCTTAGAAAAAAGACTACAACAAAAACCTGAAATCCGTGAGATGAATATAAATTTCATGGAAGAATATCTAAAGCTAGGGCATATGTCAATTGCCGGCACCAACATTCCTACGTCTCCACATTATTTTATACCGCATCAATGTGTTGTTCGCCCGCAAAGTACATCAACGCAGTTGCGCGTTGTTTTCGATGCTTCTTGTCGGACATCTACACAAGTGTCAGTAAATGACATTTTGATGGCAGGACCTACAAAACAAGAAGAGCTGTTCTCGACTTTACTACGCTTTCGCTGTCACAAGTTTGCATTGACTGCAGATATAACTAAACTGCATCGACAAGTTCTTGTGAGCGAAGAAGATCGATGTTACCAGCTCGTAGTGTGGAGAAGAGATCTATCTGATCCGTTGCAAATTTGTCCATTAAATACTGTGACTTATGGGACTGCCCCAGCTCCGTTCTTAGCAATCAGATGTTTGTCAAAGATTGCTGACATGACCAAATCGTCTGATCCAGTAGCATCAGGGATAATCAGAAAAGATTTCTATGTCGATGATTTGTTAACTGGAAGTGGCTGGAAGTGCCTATTCCTTAAAAATAATTGTCGATAGTGTATCGTCGAATTTGGAAAAGGCTGGGTTCAAGCTCGCAAAATGGTATTCCAATTGCTTAGAGCTGTGTTCTTCCGATTGCACAAACACATCACTTATTGTCATCGAGATGGATCCAACTAAGACATTAGGAGTTCGATGGTTTCCATGCGAAGACGAGTTTCAATTTTAAATTGACACTTCCTGTCTGGACATGCGAATTACAAAGCAAAACATATTGTCTATGTCAGCTAAATTGTTCGATCCACTTGGACTTCTTTGTCTGCTGCTTAATGTGATTAAAATGTTGATGCAAGATCTTTGGATTCAAAAACTAGACTGGGATGAATCAATTCCAACGCGCCTGCATACTATCTGGGAGAGCTTTAAAGAGGATCTACTGAAGTTGCCAACACTTAGGGTTCCCAGATTTGTTGAAATACTAGTTTCGGTACCAGTTCAGTTGCACGTTTTTGCAGACGATAATATATAATATTTATAATAAGTATAAATAAACAAATTCCGTTTTTCATTTAATAAAATTTATTAAGTGTCTGCATTATCTGTCTTGTGATCTGAGTTTAGGGACCTTGAAATATCATTGAGTCTTGCTTGGAATCTAGTGTTTATTTCAATGTGTCTGTTTTCTGATTCTATCAACTGTCCTTGTCAAAACTTAATCTGTTCCCAGTCGTCGAAATCCGGTGTACCGGCTATAACCTTTAGATCCGTTCCGAGCAGGTTTATGCTGCGAGCGTGTCTGTGGTGAACCCTCAATGTGTCGATTAGTCTCTCTATGTGTTCAAGGTTTGTATGAAGTATCCTTTTCATATGGTCTTTTGCGAAGATGTCTAGTGTTTTCCGGGTTTCGTCAGCGTAAGTCTTGTATGACGTTATGTTCGTCGTATGTCCGAGGTAACCATGCTCGTCCCAGATAGTCACGTCACCGTCAGTTATGGGTATGTAGTCAGCGTGCGAGTAGTCATTGAGTTTTGGTGTTGCAGTCGTCAGGGTAATTAGTACGGGTAAATATCCTAACCTGAAATTAAAATTAATTTTAAGGATATTAATATAAAATGGTTACTTAAGGTTGTCCTTATGGACCATCCTCCCTTTTATGAGAACCGTCGTCCCTAGATCGGCTTCTATTATTTCTTCTGAGCGAAGCGGGTATTTATTTCCCAATCTTTTATTTGCTTTCAGCCATACTTTTTCCCCAATCTGGTACTTTTTCTTTACTCTGTCTTTGTTTGTCTGTTCAAGTTTTTTCTCCTGTGCTACAAGGATTTTTTCTCTAAATTGAGTTGTCAATTCGATGGGTGTCAAATGAATAACTTCTATTGGCTTTTTGTTTGTCACAGAGTGGATTGATCTGTTAAATTGGGTGGTTGCGAGAGAATGATGTCGACAATATCGTTTAATTGTTTATCTATTTTTAGGCAACGACCTATTTCCGTAAGGGTACTATGAAACCTCTCAACCTGCCCGTTAGAAGTGCTGTGTAGGGGTGGTGCATTCGAAACTTGCACGTTGAAATTGTTCATTAATATTGATCTTATGGTTTCGGAATTTAGCGATTTTTCGTTATTGCAGTATATTGTTTTGGTTTTAGGTAACAGATTTATTTACTGTAAGATCGGAGCCTTGATATCTACAATTGCACGAGAAGCGATTGGCTGTACCACTGCAAATTTGGAAAGTTTGTCTACGCAGGTCAGGAAATATTTCTTATCTGTTGAAAACACGTCGATCTGTAGTATTTCGCCGACATAAGATGGTATAGGGGTCTGGCCCATCATTTGTTATACTTTCCCATGGAACGGACCCTACAATTTGCGACTATTTCTGTTGCTTACCGGGTCATTTTCGGAAAAAAATAATCTCGGAGCATTTGGTTTACATTTTCTTGAGCTGCGCGATGGGCTCTATTATGTTCTGCTGTTGCGATTTCTCTTTGTTCTGTTTGGTCCGTTATGTCTGTGACGATATGCTTTGAGTATCTGAAAGTGGTTGAGGGAAACGCTTCAACTAACCTGTGTTAAATAAAGGCTAGGATAGGGAGCTCACAATGTATTGCATTGACCACGTCTGATTTTACCACATCTTGCAATGTTTGTAAAAGAGTGGATTTGTCGGAAAGATGGATGACATGTCTTGTCTTTTTTTTTTAAAATATAAATGATCTTATCGAGGGTGTGTTAGCTTCCTCAATAATTATTTGGTTTCTGAAACTGTTTACTGGTTTATCCGTTGTTTCTATCGTGTATGTGAGGGATTCCTCACTATGCACTGTGGCCACATCTGAGTCAGGAGAATCCTCTAGGGCGTTGACATTCTGTCGAGACAAGGCGTCTGCCACAAAGTTTTCCTTGCCTGGTTTGTAAATAATTTTTGCGTTGTGTTCATTGATAAATGCTTTCCAGCGCTTTATCTTTGCGTTTGGATTTTTATCTGACACCGCAAATGTCAGAGGCTGGTGGTTGGTAAAAATGTTCAAATCTTTGACCCCGTATAAATAATTCCGGAGATTTTTTAGGGCCAATACAATGGCTAGAAGTTCTCGCTCGTTTGTTGCGAAATTTACTTCATTATCGCGCAAAGTTCTTGAGATCAAAGTGATCGGGCGACCGTCCTGAGACAACACAGCTCCGAGGCCATGAGCTGACGCAACTGTGGTTAGGTCGAATGGCTTTTTGAAGTTATAATACGTTAGTAACACATCTTCGGAGCCAGTATGTCTTTCAGCTTTTCAAAAGTTTGTAGCTGATTTGGTGTCAGTTCAAGTTTTACTTTTCATGAATGATTGGTGCCAATTTTAGGCCTTTTAGGACTTCCGTTAGGGGTCTCGCGATCGTGGCAAATCCTTTTATAAAGCACCTGTAATAGCTTGCTAGCCCCAAAAATGATCTGAGACTAAAGAAGGTTTTTGGAGGTTGGAAATCTTTTATAGCCTGAACCTTTGCAGGTGAGGTTTGGATTCCACCTCTGGACACTGTAAATCCCAAATACTCCACGCTCTTTTTAAAGAACTTGGATTTTTCCTGGACACTCTCATGCCCGCGTCTCGAAGACTTTTCAAGACCCATTCAATATGCTTAACGTGGTCTTCTTTGTTTGTGGAGAAAATTATAACGTCGTCCACATAGACGTAACAAGTTTTTCCAATTTGATCTCTGAGGACGTCATCAATTGCCCTCTGGAATATACTTGGGGCGTTTTTTAACCCGAAGGGAAGTCTGCAAAATTCTTACTTCCCATTGTTCACAGAAAATTATGTTTTTTCCCTGTCCTTCTCTGCCAACTCAATTTGGTGGAAGCCAATATTGAGGTCCAATATTGTGAAATATTGTGCCTCACCCATATTTGACAGAATTTGCGAAATAGATGGAATGGGATATTTGTCATCCGTTGTTCTTTCGCTAAGTTTGCGAAAATCGAAAACCATACGTTTTAGAATGTGACCTAATTCGTCGTGGCCTTTTTTATCAACAACCCACAGTGGGTTATTATACGGTGACTTGGACGGTCTTATTATGCCATTTGCTAGAAGTTGTGTAACCTCTGCGTTGACGAATTCAGACACGCCCATTGGATATGGATATGACTTTGAGTATACTGGTTCGACATCTATTCGGATAGTAGCGACCGTATTTATATTGTATGGAAGGGACTCATTTACGTCTGTAAATGCTTTGATCATTTGGTCGATCATTTTATTAAAGGAATCTCTGACCGCGATGGGAACATCCGAGTCATCGATTTTAATGAAGTTTACATTTTGGCATTTAGTGAACTGAATTTGTTCGGAGCCGTGGTCATGTTTGATAAAGTTGTTGTTAAAATCAATGACCGCATTTATTTTTTTTAATAGATCGAGTTTAATAATGGCATCGAAGTCTGAAATATTTTCCAAAATAAAAAAATATGATTTTACGTTAAATATGTCAACGAGACATTTTTGCTGGATTTTTGTGTGACCGTGTATCGATCTTACCTTGAATGGATTGTCAACGGGTACAAAGTGTGCCAGTACAGAAAGTTGTTTTATATAATTTTTGGAGGCTCCTGTGTCGATCAGGAGCCTAATTGTCTGCCCTGCTACTTTCCGTGTTACATACGGGAGCAGGGAGTGTCCCCTAAAAAATTGCAACTTGCAACGTCCGATAGGTCGTCTTCGATTTCGGTTGCTTCCGTTTGTGCCTGGGACTCGTAATTGTCCTCTACCTGTTCCTGAGGCATATGGTTAATATTCTGTGGATTTCTCATTGATTGCTGCCCAGAATTTTTTGCATAGGTGTTTGCCCTAGTTGGTTGCCTAAAACGTGATGAAGTATATACTTACCATAGGCTCAGGACCTTGTCCCTGTGGTTTATTATTGTGGAAGCGCTGCTTCGAGCTACTTCCAGTATGTTGTCCTTGGTTTTTGACTCCCAGATTTTTTTGAAAATAGGCATTTTTTCCCTGAGGATTGTTACTGTTTTCTGATTGGCAGTTATGTCGCCAATTTTCTAACCTTTGGTTTCCCGATTTTTGGGATTTTTCTTCTAAGTGTT
The DNA here is from genome assembly GCA_035044965.1 of Lordiphosa andalusiaca. Lineage (NCBI taxonomy): Eukaryota > Metazoa > Arthropoda > Insecta > Diptera > Drosophilidae > Lordiphosa > Lordiphosa andalusiaca. The sequence goes on from JAWNNM010000546.1 coordinate 25,019, forward strand.
TTGCAAAGTTTGCTGCAAAGATGCCTCTTTCGTTGCTCGATTTCGCTTCCTGCGCTAATGCTAGGGCGGTTGGCAGGTCTTTAGGCTGAGCTGCGAAAACAGACCATTTAATTGATTTTTTTAGACCGGATACAAATGTATGAAGCGCGTCGCTTCTATACTTTTTGTTAAGAATGGCCGCTGCGGCCAGGTCCTGCGTCATTGGTGTTTTATTAGTTAACAGAGTTAACTTTCTTTCTATTTCGTCGTAGTATTTTAAAAGGGGCATGTCACCCTGTCTGAGCGTACTCAGGTCTTGCTGGATCACATGTACCGGTGTTTTATCGGCAAATGTGAAATCCAGTCTCGCAATGATTGCTTTGAAATTCAGCACTGTATTGAAAGACGCGAGCACCGCATCTGCTGAACCTCGTACCTTGTTGCGGATAATTGCAACTGCTTGGTAGTGTCTGGAACTCCCATAGTGGGGTTCGAAAACTTTGTAGGCCGCGTTTGCCGCTTGCCTCCAAGAACCATAATGTTCTTGTTTCCCATCAAATAGAATAGGGAATAGACTTGACAATATCAAGGGGTTCATCGCACTGTTTTCCTGGTAAAATTTCTATATCTTGATATACCTCTACCTCAGGTGTGTTTACCCTTAAACTGTTGATCTGTTCGCTAAGTGCTGTCAGTTTCTGTTCAAACATTAGCTCCTGCTGCGCAAGATCTTCCCACATTTGCGCCTCAAGGCTTGCTATCTGTTGTTCGGTCATTTTGAGTTGTCTTATTTCTTGGAGTAACTCGTCGTCGCTACTGTCAGTAAGAGTATGTGTCCTGTACATCAGTTCACAGAAGAACGATAATTTTTTACAATTTTCTTGGACAATAATTTGGAAGCCAAAAGAAACCAAGTAAAAAGCCTTAGACGGGGTAATTCCTACAAAATCTAGTATTTATTGAACGGAAAATACTCTTTCTAAACAGTTGTAGATATATTTTTAACTCTTAGCAATTGTGAATACTTCACTTACATGTATTTCATACTGCTGCTGTCTTATCTCTTTTCCGAACGTGGTGGCCGATGTGGGCGGTGAGGTTGGGTGTCACTTTTTACTATTTGTTTTTGTTTCGTTCTTTTTAATTTCAACTTAGTTTATTTTGCCTTACACTCGCTCAGCTTTTCTGGGTTTTTATTTTTTTGGCAAATTTTATTTCGTAGGTGCCGTTTGCACTTCTTTTGTTGTTGTTTTTTGTTTTGTGGCACTCGCTCAGCTTTTGCTGGGGTTTTTATTTTTGGCAAAAAATAATTAGGGTGTTTTTATTTTCTGTCACAGCGTTGGCTGTGACGGTAGGAATTGTTGTTTGTGTGTTGTATTTTTGCAACTAATAACCGCGGCGGTGTCACTACGATTATATTTCGATTTTGTTTTTTTTTAACAAAACCTTTCGCATTTAACTAAGCGATTTTATTCGCGGCGATTGCACTACGAACTTTTTTTGGGAATGGGTAATTTTACTGTTGGGTGCCAGTAAACAAATTCCGTTTTTCATTTAATAAAATTTATTAAGTATATGATTTGTTTTTGGCGACCTTTCTAATTTTAGATGAGTGTAAGCCGGCTCGAGGTCAGGTTTGTAGAAAAACAATTGATTCTGTTTTTTCCGATATATTTCGGTTGCTCATCGGCAACCGTCTTCAGGGCAAACTACAAAAAATTTTACACCAATATTAACATTAAATTATTTAACAAAGTTTTTTCACAAAACAGTTTACGTACAATTTTTTACACGTCTGCTCTCTGTGGCGTTGAGTCTTAAACTAATTGTCAATTCGCGAGGAGGTGTCTGTATAGGTGGGCGCAGTTCTCTGTGTCTGTTTTGTAGTTGAGTCTCCTGTCTGTTGGTGTATTGGTAATGTGCAGCATTTCTAATGTGTAGCGTTTGCTGTAATTCTGTTCTTGTTGTAATATTGTCGCAGCATCAAAATCTGGTGAGTGACCGCTCTCTACGCAATGTGTCGCAAGCGCAGTTTTTTGTATGTGTGTTTGATGTCGTAGCTTGAAGTCCGATTTATGTTGGGCTATGCGAGTCTTTAATTTGGATTTCGTCGTTCCTACGTAGATTTTGTTGCAAGTCTCGTCTTTATATCCCTCGCATGGTACTCGTATGGACATCCGCTTTGTCTATTTTTGATTTTGTCCTGTTGTAGAAACTTCTCATCGTATTTGTAGGTTTGTGCGCTATTTGTATGTTTAGTTTGTCGTAGCAATTAGATCGTGCGAATCTTTCTGAGAGTTTAGGTACATATGTGAGTGATTTGTATCTCTTCGGCTCCTGAACTGTTCTTCTGTTTCCTTTTTTGTATCTTTTTAATAATGATTTGATTACCCACATGGGGAAATCATTATTTGTTAGAATTGATTTTATTTCCGTTTCTATTGCTGCGTGATATGACGTGTCGCTGATATTGTTCATTCTTTGAATACACCCAAGTGCAGTATTCATTATCATGTTTTTTGGGTGCTTGGAATTAAAGTTGATAATCCGTCCTGATGCTGTTGGTTTCATGTACCATTTGGTTTTTAAAGTGTTTCCGTGTCTATTAATTGTGGTATCCAAATATGGTAGTTTCCCGTCTGATTCTAGTTCCAGTGTGAATTTGATATTCCTGTGATAGGTATTGAACGCCTCCAGAGTAGTATTGACTTCGTCCTCCTTTACAATGGCAAACAAGTCATCCACGTATTTTGTCAGTACTCTTGGTTGATGTTTTAGCTTTCTAAGTGTGCTCTCTAAAAGTTCCTCCATGATTATATCGGCTATGATGGGTGAGGCTGGGGATCCCATGGGCAATCCTTTTAGCTGGGTGTATATTCTGTCTTCAAATTTAAAATATTTACTCTCTACGATGCAAAACTTGACTATATCCATAAAAAGTTGTCTGGGAATTTGGGTTTGCTCTTTGATTTTTGGCCATTTTTGTCGAATGGTGTCTATTGCTAAATCTATCGGTATACTAGGGAACAGGGACACAACATCAAAAGATACAAGAACTTCGTCGTCACATATATGTGTATTGTTGACTCTCTCTTTAAACTCCGTTGCATTTTTTACATTAAATGTTGATGCCGCTGTTAGGTTGTTCAGTATCTTCGCTAAATATCTACATAGTTCATGCGATGGTGAACCTACCGAGGAGCAAATGGGTCTAAGTGGGGTTCCTTCTTTATGGATTTTGGGTAGTCCATATATCAAAGGCGGTAGCGCTGTGTTTGTCATGAGCTGACTCCTTTCGGCCTTTGAAATCAGCTTTAGCTTGAACAGTTGGTCCACTAGATTATTGTTCCTTGTTTGGAGTCTTGATGTCGGATCTTGTCTTAAAGTTCTATATGTGCACAAATCCCCTAATATATTCGTCATTTTCTCCTTATAGTCGTCAGATTCCATGGCTACCGTTTTATTTCCTTTGTCAGATGTTAAAATAAGTACTTTGTTATTTTCTCTCAGAAATTTCCGCGTCTGTTCCACTGTGTCCAGTATTGCACGATCCATTGCACTATCCCTGTTGCTTGTTTGCATGTCTTTAATTAATAAAGAGAAATTTGTTCGCGCTGTTTCTTGTGTCTCTTTGTCTACCAATGTCTGTACTAAACTCTCTCCGTCTGCGATGTACTTGAAGAGAGGGAATCTCTTCTTGTCCGCCGGTAGCGCGAACTTTGGACCTCTAGCAAGTAACGCTTGTACGTTTGGCGGAAACTCGATGTTCGTTTTGTTTACGAACCATTCCTTCTGGTCGTTGTTAAGAGCGAAGATGTTGTTCCGTTTGTCGCGTAGCTTCTCATGTTTCATTTCGTGCCGTTCCTGTAGTGTTGTTGCTAGTTTGTTGGCGACGTTTCTCTCGCTCTCGAAAAATGCTGTCGCCTCAGCTGTGCTCAAACCCAGTGGCGCAAATGCTCATTATTACGTCCATTTTTAATGCATTACCTCTCGCCTGTATGCATTCAAAAACCCAATACAACCTGCCTTACTTTCTTAAGAAATGGCCAAATTTTCCGCACGGTACATGAGTTTATTGAATTTTGTAATGCAGAAAGTAATGACGTGCCGAAGTTTCTTTCGGGTCCCCATTACACAAGCGTTTTCTTTTACCATATTGTAATGCAGAAATTCTCGAGCCATTACAAATGCGCTGAAAAAAAATCTCATAGGTAATGCATTACATTGTGGCTCGTACGTAATGCATTATTTCGACCGACTACATTCAGCCTAGCGCCACTGGGAATGTTGTTCTATTGTTTTTGTTGTTGCTGTCATCTGTTTCGTTTGTTTCTTGACTATGTTGTGTTTCTGTTTAATAAGTAGGTTTAATATTTTCATGTGAAAGAAGTGTGTGTGTTTGGCTAGTGTTTTGTTTATGTCTGTACGGAAGTCGTGATCGTCGATGAAAATATTCTTACACCTAGTTGTATTTGCTATGAAGTTTGGGACTAATTTTGCCTTTCGGCATTTTAAAAGGAATTTTATGCTGGCTTTGAGCTTAACTAATTTTGTAGATGTGATTTGAAATTTGTTAATAGTTGGCTTAGACTTAGCGTAGTTCCTTTTTATGTCAGCATATCCCATGTTGGCGTGGTTGTATGCTTACGGCGTGCCTTCCGTAATAAAATAAAATTCCTTTTAAAATGCCGAAAGGCAAAATTAGTCCCAAACTTCATAGCAAATACAACAACAAATGAATCAACATGGAGACACGTCCTTTTAAAGCAAAATCCTTTTTTTTGATCTTCTCTTAAAGAGACTAGCAATAATTTTTCAAATCTTAATCTAGAAACTATTTTAAAAACTATCCTCTATTGGAGGTAGTTTGTGTTCTACGGCCCTTCAAGTCAGTCGCTGGGTTGGTAGGTCGTTTCTTCGGAGACGAGAATGCGTTGCCAGCATGGTTAGAGATTTTGCAAGTTGGTTTGGGTGGGCAAGAAGCTTCTTCTAGGTAAGGTGGCTTGCCAAAAGTATTGTTGGGGTAATTGGACATCGTGATCTGCTTAATATTGCCATATCATCCGCAAAATTACTTATTGTAAGTCGAGAGTCTGTTGGTATGTCGGCAGTGTATAGTACGTATAGGAAAGGACCAAGAACACTGCCCTGCGGTACTCCGGCTCCCATGGTGTACTATTCTGTTGTGTGCTCATTTTGACAAACTGTAAATACTCTGTTACTGAAGTAACTTTCTATGACTTTGTGTGTATTTGGTGGAAGCATTGTCTTTATATTGAATGTAAGACCATCCAACCATACGCGGTCAAATGCTTGTGCAACATCTAGGAAAATGGCAGAGCAGTATTCGTGGTTTTCAAACGCAGTCCGAATATTTGAAGTTATGCGGTTGACTTGCTCAATAGTCCCGTGTTTAGCTCGGAACCCAAATTGATGTGAAGGAATGATATTTTGTGCATGGGAATCAATTTTACGGAGTAAAATCTTCTCAAAAAGTTTTGATAAGCAAGGTAGCAGACTAATGGGTCTATCTAATGACGCTTGGGTTTTATCTTTCCCTGGTTTATGGATCATTATGATTGTGGACTTCTTCCATTGGGTTGGGAAGTATCCACATCACAGTAACGCGTTGAAAAGTTTTGAGATATATGTTATGGCAGGACTTGGAAGTTCCATAATCATTTTTGGCGTAATAAGATCATGTCCAGGCGCTTTTCTGGGTTGTAGATCTCCGATAGCATTTTTTATTTCAAGTGAATGAACTTTGATTGGGTCAGTTTGTGCGGGGATGGGAACCAATAGAAGTGCATATCCATTAGTTGGTGGATTTGGCTGGAAGAAATTTCTAAGGTGAAGTGCAAAGACATTTGCCTTCTCTTCGTCCAACTTCCTCTCTGGTCCCTTAAAGGCGTGTCTACCTTTGCAGGGGAAATTTGGTGCTTGTAGGCGATATTTTTTCTATGTAACGGCTATGGGCTAGCTGCTCTTCCGCTTCGAGTGCTTTGCGAAGTCACTTTCCGCAAGTCTCAGACGATTTTTTGACGCAGGCGACCTATGGTGCTGCCATTCTCTTCTTGCACGCCTCTTTTCGGACACCAGTCGGTCTATGTAGCTGTTCGTTAATCTACTATCTTGCTTGGGTGTTATTATTGTTGTTTGAGGGTTTGAATGATGAGCAGCAGCAGTAATGATAGAGCTGAGGGCTTGGACTGAGTTTTCAATGTCTACTTCGCTGATTATGGTTCGGCTCAGCTCGATGTGACTGCTGATATATTTTTTGTATTTGAGCCAGTTTGTCTTGTGTGAAGTCAGTCTCCGAGGATATTGTCTGATCTGAGGGCACTCCAGAAGGGTGAATATTATTGGAGAATGGTCTGACGACAAGTCTGAGTTGCAAGTAGAGTTGCTTCCCCTTGGGATTAGTCAGCCTGGAGCCCCAGTGGGGATGTTTCGAGTTATAGTTACCCGCAGCGAAGAAACGTTGACCAAGTGTATTAAAGAAATCTAGGAATTGTTTTTCTGATATTGTAAATCGTGGGGGACAATATACCGCAGACAGAGTGATATTGCCTGGGTTAGATTTTACGCATATCGATGTGGCTTGTAGGTAGGTTTCCGAATATCCCGATAGTGGGCGATGTTTGATGCGGCTTCTGACTAGGATACCAGTTCCGCCATGAGCTTAACCATCAGGGTGATTTGTGCCATAAAATGCATATCCCGATAATTGGAAATTATATCGGTCTGTCAGATGAGTTTCCGCAAGATGCATTATGTCGATTTCGTTGTCTTGGAGAAATTTGGATAGCTCCACTTTGTGGCGAGGAATGCCATTTGCATTCCAGAGTGATACTCTTATGAGAGCCATTATTTGGGTTGTTGCGAAGCGAGCAGTTGAATGAGAAGGCCTTGCATTCTCATCTGTTCTTGCATTACGTTTTGTATATACACCATAAAATCTTTCAGGGTTTCTTGTAACGATAGATACATGGCTTCTAAGCCACTTCGGTTTGATGGTTGCTCCACATGTTTTGTTGTCAGAGTCGGCTCAGTTCGAGTTTCGTGTGAAATTGTTCCTTGTTTCAAGACGCTTGCGAAAGAAACGCCTTGGGTAGTAGTCGATGGGGCAAAAGACGATCTCGTAGCTTTGGTGAAGAAGACTCCAGGGGTCGATTGCGATTGTGTATACATATTAAGGTTTCCATTGGAAAGAGCAAATTCCGTGCGTATATTAATCCTGCTCTTCAGATCTTTGTATACTTGACAGCCTCTGTAGTTTGCGGTGTGGTTCCCTCCACAGTTACTGAATTTTTTGACTGAGGGATCCTCCTTGTTTGCGGGGTATGAGGCAGTATTGTGCAGCTCTCCGCATGCCACACAATCAGATCGCAGAGCGCAGTAGGATTTAGTGTGTCCAAATTCTTGGCAATTGGTACATTGCACTGGATTTGTGCGATTCCTCAACTGTTACTCTGCGGTGCAATAAGAAAGGTAGTTTGTAAATTGGGTGCACTTCATTTTTGTTAGGAGCTATGTCATCCGGGCTCAGCTCAACTTTGAAAAGTGGCTGGGGTTTTTTGTCTCTGTTTATTAATTTTATTACGGACTTGACCTTAAATCCCTTTTCTTCCAAAGCATAAGCAACTTCCATTGCACGTACACTTCGTCGCGGTGGTAGTATGAGAGCTTACAGTCGCCGAGTTGGTGGGCTCAGGAGAGACAATTGCTAAATAAGCGTTGTTGCGCTGTATAGAAAGCCGGCGATCGTCTTGTTGTTGTTGCATTTTGGCATTGATTTTGCTTTGACTCATGGTGTTGTTAGTGTTCTTTGCACTTGCATTTGCTGAATTTGTACGCGTAGTCATTCAATTAATTAAATTTAATTAAATGTCAACTATTAGATATTATTGGACAACATAAGAGCGAGTGCTTATGAATGTCCATTAAAGTCTTTTATAGCGATTCGAAAGTTGTTGTTTTAACAACTGATTTTAAAGATTTTACAACGAATAAAACCGGAGCTCGACAAAAACACGTCTTCACACTTCAACCGACAGTTAAAAAAAGCAAAATCCTGCTGATATTTTGTCTCTAGGCTGCTCGCTTGCAGAATTAAAATCATTCATGTGGTTTAATGGTCCGTCTTTCTTGGCCAATCCAGAAGAGCAATGGGCAGTTAACAGCCGTTTTCCGCTTTCACCTGAAATGGAAATTCTGGAAGTCAAGAAAAGTGCACTTGCATGTGTCTCAAACCATCAACCAAACGGTATCCTGAATTATATTGAAAGTAAGTAATAGGGAGAGTAATAGGATACATTCTTCGCTTTATACAAGCTTGTCGAAAGTCTTCAAGATAAGACGATTTATTGCTTTCAGCCACAGAGTTGCAAATGGTTTTGAAAAAAGTCATTCAAGTCTTGCATCGTGAAGAATTTCCAGACGCAATACCTAAAATTCAAAGAAAGCAACGACTTCAATCCAGACTGCAAAAACTAAACCCATATGTGCATGAAACTTCAGAAAATAATCTGACTTTCGCTTTATTCCCTTCGATGCGAAGTTCCCCGTGTTGCTAAGTAAGCATTCGCAGTTTATTGACTCACATGTCAGAGACCTGAACATAATAAACTATCATGGGGGACCAAGAACTCTCGTTAGTCTCTTTCGGGAGCAAATTTGGGTTGTGAATGCTCGAGAAATCTGCCAAAGGGTAGTGCGCAAATGCATTCATTGCTTCAAGTATAAGCCACAGTTGCTTGTACAAATTATGGGCCAATTGCCTGCAGATAGACTACGAGCCTGGCGTCCCTTTACAATTTGTGGCGTAGACTTTTGTGGACGAAAAGGTCAGGGTCGTCGAAGTGCTTCAGGCGTTGTGTTAGCGCATTTCTTAATTTTAAATTTAAACTTATCGATAGACCAAACAATACGCATGAAACCAATCGAATGAATCGATAAACATTGTAATCAACTATGGTAGATCGGCCAGCGATAAGGCTATAAGAAAATTTGGGAAAATGATCTATTTGTGTCCATTTTTTTCGTATAAAACCATAGGATTCTTCAATATTCTTTTGGGTAGTCATCGTTGAGAATGACCTCTTCGCATTAAATTTGAATAATAATAGTTCTTGAAGAGCTCTGAAAATACTTCTAAAGTATGTTCATGATTGGTGAACCGCTCACAAAGATTCGTAGTGAAGACGTCCAGAAATAGATCAAAAATTGTGACCCGAAAGAAAACTTCTGTGCTTTCAACTTCTGGATTCGCACGATTTCTCTGCTTTCCCATAATCCGTTAATGTTTAGTCGGTTTTCACAATATTCAGCATCCGAGACTAGTCAACTAACTTTTCTACAGATCGACTTTTATCCTTTATGATGTGCTTTTATTACTGTGCTAGCAAGTTATTAAGGGTGTCGGGAGCAGACAGCGGCAACAAATAATAAACAAATAGTTTGCGTTGTAAATAATTTGTTTGCGGCTAAAGGTTCATCACTATCATTATCTAGTTGATCATAAACATAAGCATATGTAAAGCTTGCATGTAAGCTCTTCTATTCTTTTTCTATGCCTTGCTTTGTCAGTCGTTTGCCTTATCTTAAATCGATCGCACGCTTATGCAGCTCGCCCGCCCGCTAACAACAATTAGTAAAAACAACAAAAACAACATTCTTAAACATTGTTAAATAAACGCAAATTGTAAACAACATACTCACATACAAGACATATAGCAACAACACATCATTGTTAAACAACAAACACATATCGCCAAACATCAAACACATTAAAATCAAATAAGTGAAATTAACCTAAAATCACCCCCGCTTTTTTCTTTGGTTAAAACGCCCGCCACATTAATTAATTGTTTAATACCGAAGGGGGATGCAAAATAGTATCTCCCCAAAACATTGGTGACCCCGACGTGATATTGTTTAATAAATATTATTAAATTTTCTTATAATTTTTGATTGCGTTTTGTGCATAATTCGGTGCCAAGACCACACGCCACACACATACATACAAGCATTGGCTGCAAATTCGCGCGACCAGTGCATGCAAAACTTTTCGGTGTTACAGTTGGTTTGTGTTGGCTTGTATATAAAGCGTTTATATGCATTTAAAAGTGGCTTGACTTTGCGGACATTAGGTCATTGGCCCACAAGTACGGTTGATCGCTGAAAATTTGATTTTCGTTCCCTTTTGTGCTGGACATTTTCGGTGTTTGAATTGTTCTGTGGTATGAATTACCAATCAACGCCAAACACTGCGATGCAATCTAGTGATTTGGATTTTTATAAAGCCAAGACAGAATCTCTGTCGCGGCAAATTAAGGCTCAAAATAAATTTCTCGAGTCGGAAGAAACCGCGTCGTTCGACGAAGCTGAATTGGAAGTGCGTATCGAAGGCATCAATCGCATGTATGTCGATTTCGACTCGGCCCAAACCTGCCTGGAGAAGCTAGACCTAATGGAGCTGACCGGTGATGCGCGGCAAAGGCTTACGGAAATCATGTACCAGGCAAAAGCAAAGCTGAATCGAGCTCTAAATGGTTTGCGTGCGTCCTCCGTGGTAAACTCGACTGCGCTTCCAGAGTTTCCGATGACAGAAGCACATTTGGTATGTGTCCCGTTCCAGCAGGCTGCCCGAACCGCAGCTTCCCAAATTTTCTGGTGCGTACATCGACTGGCCAGATTTTTATGCAATGTTCAACACGGTGGTCGGCAACAACGATGATCTGAGCAACGTGGAAAAGTTCCAGCATCTGCGATCCTGCTTGAGTGGAACTGCGTTGGACACCATTCGCTCATTAGAGCCAACAGATGAGACTTATCAAATTGCCATCGATTTGTTAACTAAACGATTTGATAACAAGCTTTTACATTTCCAGGCACACGTGAGATCCATTTTCGGGCTAAAAGGTGTCGAGAGGGGTTCGGCTGCTGGCTTGCGCGAATTGAGTGACAAGGTCAACTCTCACCTGCGCGCTCTTAAAAGCATGGCAACCATCGAGGAGATTGCTGACGGTTTGCTCGTGCATATCATAGCATCCAAATTGGACCAGAACGCGCTTGAGAAGTGGGAGGAGGCTCTACACACGGATAAATTGCCCAAATGGACCGAGATGTCGTCTTTTCTGGAAAAAAGGTGCCGCATGATGGAGAATGTAGAAAATGCTATGGTAAACAAGTCGCATAGCCATCAGGTGGGAAAATCAACCAACAAACCGAATCACACATCTCTCATCTCATCATCTAACTCCACAAATTCATCACCCTGTGCTCTGTGCAATGCAAATGACCATCTTATTTGAAATGCCCTCGATTTTTGATCCTTAATCCTACTGCTCGATACAAAGAAGCCAAACGTCTTCATCTTTGCCTAAACTGCCTTCGAAAAGGCCATAGTCTGCAGCAGTGTAAGTCTGGGCATTGCAGACACTGCTCATCAAAACATCATTCCTTGCTGCATATGGATGCAGCACCCACCCACTCCACTTCTCAGCCACAGCCAGCTTCTGGCGCTCAAACGCATTCGGCGTCCTCTCTCGTTTCGACAACCCCAACCCCAACTCCACCTAAAGCCTCGACAGATCAGGATTACGTGTTGCTTGCTACTGCTATTGTGCAGGTTCAAAGCCGATCTGGAGTATTCATTCCATGTCGCGCTCTCCTCGATTCGGCATCACAACTCAATTTCGTGACTTCTCGCTTAGCCAACCAACTCCAGCTCAAATCACATCACTCTCATGTCGCTATTTCGGGCATAGGGAATTCGTCCCTTCAATCAGCCAGCAAATCAATCGAGATTCTGGCTCAAGCCAACGACGCAAGCTATCGTGCTTCATTCTCGGCTGTGATTATGCGAACGATTACCGATCACCAGCCTCATTTTGATGTAGACCACAGCGAATGGAGCATTCCTAAAAACATTGTCCTCGCCGATCCTTTGTTTTACAAAAGTCAGCGGATTGATCTACTTATTGGTGCTGGAATCTTTTTTGACCTTTTGTGTGTTGGCCAAATCCGCATTGCCAGTCATTTGCCAACTCTACAAAAAACTCGTCTGGGCTGGATCGTTTCGGGAGGACTCTCTACAGATAAGGGCAAATGCTCCGCTCTTGCAGTATCGAGTAAAGAGCCAAGCGTTCATTCAGACTCTGACGATTTGTCCATCATCTTGAAGCGCTTTTGGAAGGAGTGAAGTTTGGCAACACTGCCCATTTTTACGACAACAATGTGTGCATTGGCGTGAGATACACACAGAAGCGAAATGACAGCGCTCGACGCACATCGTGCGTCTTGTTCTGGGGTTGAACGGGCACTAAATAGCCTCTGCTCTCTGGTGCTCTCTGCTAGCTGCCGCTCACTCGGGGTTGCGGTAGGGTGTCTATGATCGGGCGCTGGGGTCGCAATCTTAACGTGAGAAGTGAAACCAAAAAAAACCCAGTGTGAAGGCTCTATATATAAGTGCTTAGTGCTACGAGCAAACCCTTTGAGACGACAGTATTGGATTTTGCAGGCCCACTGTATACACTGTATATACATACTGCTGTTTACGTGCGTCGCTATTAGGGGCGTACACCTGGAATTAGTGATCGATATGAAAGTTGAGACTTGTATCAACGCGCTAAGGAGATTTATCGCTCGTCAAGGAGAAGTTCGTGTCACAACAACATAGCAACAAAGAGAGAGCGAGAGCCTGCGACGTTCGAGTGAAAGATCAGCAAGTGCTGCGACGTCCAAAACAACTTCTTTATCTGCTCGAGATAAAGTCAGTCTTTGACGGGGCCGAGGATGTAGAAAATTAAGTTACATTTTGAATTATAACGTCTCACAACATATGTTTTCATTCTTTGCCATAAATATGTGACCATTTAACATACCAATGTTATTAGCATAAGCACACTCACACACATTACACACACTTGCATTACGCTCATTGTTAGATCGTAGAGAATAACTAGTTAGTAATAAAAACCAACACGCAGCATACAGAATGCCATGAGTTTTCCGACCCTACTGTCGAACTTTCCAACATCGGAAAATGACATCCCAATTTATTTCACTTACTTAGTACAAACCGAATTTCAAGTCAATCGGATGAAAAATACATTTTTGTATATCGAATATTCCGGGAATTTTTTTTGTGGTCAGATTTTTCGGAATCGGGAAACACTTGTCCAATTATTTCGCACACTTTGCTTACAAACCGAGATTCAAGTCAATCGGATGAAAATTAAAATTTTTCCCATACAAACAAACATTTCCGACGCTTTTCCTGCTTTTCCAGGTGGAATTTTAAAAAACCCCGTCTTAGTACGCACTTTCGCCACATAAGGAAACTCCTGTCCAAATTTCAACCTTCTATCTCTTACCGTTTAGGCTGTGCGATGATTGCCAATCAATGAATCAGTCAGGACAAACTCTTATATATGTAGAGAGAAGAGATAGATAGAATAATAAATAATCAACAAAACTTAATGATAATAAGCAACAAAGATAAAAGAATTATAAAAAATGGAATATAGCTGAATTATACTTAAGTAGGTTATGTTGGCATCAGAGCTCGCGAATAACAATTGAGCGTTTTTTCCGTTGCGGTCTGCGCTCTAACATAACCGAAAAAAACATACTCGCTTGCTCTCTCTCTGAGCAGAACCGTTCGCTTCTCTTCGTTTCGGTTTTCAGTTGACTATTCTCACTTGAGTTATTCTTGTCATGCTCACTCAATAACATCTTAAGGAGAGCGATACGAGTAAACGGATGCAGTGAGAGTCAGCAAATGACCGAAAAAATTAAAAGCTCAGCGCAAACGGTCTTTTATTCTTTGTTTTTTTTTGGTTGCTGTTGTTGTTTTACCGGCTGGGAAGTTTTGTATGTACATATAAAGAAAGAAAGGAAATTAACGGAATAGGTTAAATTATAGGTGGATGTAGAAACTATTCCCTGCATAGGTCGAGGAAGGAAGCTACCTCTATTGGGTGGGACCATAAATCTAGTGGCGTGAGATCGGTGGGTGGATTTATGCGGGCTAGGTAGTTATTTAGATGCCTGCTTCACCCCGAGCGGAGCCTGGCGTGTCTCGGGAGCGTCTTCTCCGAGTCATCAATAGGAAGGGGCCTGCCTCCCAGGACAACATTAAGTTGGTTGGCTTCCATGGTGCAGGAGACCATGTCGGTGTGAGCCTTCTTTTTGGCCTCAGCGCATGTTGATGCCGTGCCGGCCCATATTTCGCGACAAAAACAATAGAGATCCGAACGCACTTAATTGAGAGAGGCAAGTTTGGTTTGTGTGACTCTAAAGCCCAAACCTCACTCACACGTACACACACACAGACGCAAAAGACTTTTATTTTCTTCGCTCGCGACCAAACGGTCTGCGAATGAGCTGACCGAAAGGGAATCAAAACAACTGGCTCGTCGTTGAACACCGACGGATTGATTGAAGAGACGAGTTGAACGGTTGATTTCTGACTGTTTGCTCAAAGGGTCTGAAAATAACTGTTATTTTTGGACATCAAAAAACGGTCAACAGTTATTTGCGAGCTCTGGTTGGCATACATTTTAAAATTCTTTTTGTATTCATGTATTGACTGCATATTTAATTAGGTATTTATTTTTATACCCGTTACTCGAAGAGTAGAAAGGTTATATTAAAGTCGTGTAAATGTTTGTAACAGGCAGAAGGAAGCATCTCCGACCCCATAAAGTATATATATTCTTGATCAGCATCAATAGTCGAGTCGATATAGCCATTTCCATCTGTCTGTCTGTATGAACACCTAGATCTCAGAGACTAAAAGAGCTAGAGCCTCCAAATTTTAATTGTAGACTAGTATTGTCTCCCGCCACCGCAATAAAAACAAGAAAGAAAGTCGGTCAAGCCCGACTATAGCATACTCTGTACCAACGAAATTCTACGCTCAGCATAAATTTTGATGCTGCAGTAGTAGCTGAAAGCAGCTCTGCTTCTGCGCTGCTGCAGCGAACAGTCTTTTGATCATAACTCGAAAACCGTTCATCCAATCTTCACCATTCCCTTGGCTGATAAGTTATCCTTATTACTAAATATATCTAGAAGGAACAACCCACCTATCTTTAAAACTGTAGGAGATATGACGTTTTTTCTAAATTGCGGGGGCGGCAGGGGGCGTGGCCAAAATTGAAAATAAACTTGATCTGCCTGCAGACATAAGAAGCATATGTCCCATACATGTCAAGCCTCTATCTCTTACCATCTCTGAGATCTGTGCGTTCATACGGACAGACAGACGGACATGGCTATATCGACTCGGCTGTTGATGCTGATCAAGAATATATATACTTTATGGGGTCGCAGATGCTTCCTTCTGGATGTTACATACTTTTGCACAAACTTATAATACTCTATGTACCTACGGTACAGAGTATAAAAAGTTGAATATCTCTTACATTTTTTAAAATATTGAGATATCTTGAGGTTTTGCAAATTTTCATACAGATCAGAAAATAAATGGCAGAGTTAAAAAAAATGTTTCAAGACCAATTGCTCTGACTAACGGGTATTTCGAAGGCGAGCAGAGCCGACTTTAACTTACGCTTTCCTTTTTTTTTGTAAACGTGAAAATCCAGACCTAAAACTATTTTAATACATTTTATTTAATATTCCCTGTAAGTTTGTTGTAGGTTTCTTTCGTTCTTTTCTTCAAATGTTCTTTTTTATATAAACAAGCATTGCTGCACTAATCAGCTGACTTGAAATGTACTGGCTTAAATCTTAGAATATTGAATTGCCGCCTCATAAACAAAGCTGATTTTAGTTATGAGAATTAATCTTTAAAACCAACACTTTCGCAAAGAGAGAGGAGAGAGGATTCATATACTTTGAGTTACAATATGGACTTTGTTATTCATTGTGCAATCTATATTTAGGAAAATAGGACAGTGAAGCGAAAAGTGAGTTACAACTACCGTTTTAATTCAACTGGATCTGAGTCTCGCACAAAAATTAAGTTTAATCAAGTTTTAGTTTCTCTTCGTTTTTATTCCCTCTCACTTTTCCTAAACTTTTGGTTTGTTCTCCATGGCGAAAAAAATATAAATAATAGATATGTACAACTCATCCATAAAATGCTCCGTTAAAGGCCTTCAAGGTTCTTGATGGTTTTTGTTAATTTTGCTGTGGGAGTTAATTGTATTGTGGGTTTTTTTTTTTGTCTCTAAGTCATTAAAAAAATTCTGGTTTAGTAGCAACTGTTTTTCTGCCTTTTATTGGACCACTTTTCATTGTCTTTCCACTGCCAGGAGGTTTTCGTTTTTGCCTCAGAGACTGGTTACACACATTTGAATAAGGTAGCGAAGAATTTTTGAAAAGGTGAAAGACTTGATTCGATGCCACTTTGATGTTGGGCTTGCTGGCTTAATTACATCCATGTGCCGGATTAAAAGTGAGGCCCCAAAAGTCCGCGGACCAGCCTACCGGAGGTGAAGCTTATTGGGCTGATTCTCTTTCGATCTGGGAGGGCTCTCGCATGATGCAACAATACAAGGTGAGGAGTTATGAGTGTGATGCGTACTTTTTCTAAAGCTGCGAGAGAGATTGGGAGAGCGAGAGAGATTGGGAGAGCGAGGGAGAGCGCTAGAGTGAGCGGCGCACATGGACGCACATTTTGAATGCGGGTGTGTCTGTGTGTATGAACAACAAAAGCGATCGCTCAATCGGTTGTCAGAAAAAATTACATTTAAAGAAACAATCCAATACTAGTGTAAATATTAATTGAAACAATTTAAATATTAGTACTGTTAGTAAAAAATAATAATTTGTATTTATCAGCTTCGTACTAACATTGGGATATGGGCATTTCCGCGGTGCAAAATTATGTACAAAAAGATAGGCAAGAAATTTGTATACACTTTTTGTTGCAAGGCCACAACAACACAAAGCGTACACATGTATTAATTTTTTGCTATAGCGCAGAAAAACGCACACCCAAATATAAAAAAAAAAACAATAATCGTCATCTGGAAAGAACCTTACGCTTCAAGAGTACGCACAGCACTGAACGTGGAGGTACTTTGCAGAGAACTCACACTGATGGCACCTCACCTTGTATTGTTGCATCATGGTCTCTCGTCTTTAGTGTTGCAAAAGAAACGGCAATATCTGTTTAGATGTGAAATTTTAATTATTTCTTATAGCTGACATGACGGATGCATCGATTTATTTTACCGGTTTTTATCCAATCTTTTTTTTGGGGTATCAAAATTGATTCCGCATTATTTGGGCGCAACCAAATTAGCCAGGCGTTGGAAAGCTCTGGCACACAAAATATATTTTTTTTTATGCAAATGGTTAAAGTGTATTAAAAAAATATTTTTTTACACTTACTTTGACGAAATATTGTCTGGCGCGTATTGCGAAAATTAAATCCTAGCCTTGAAATTACCCTGCTCAGTATTCTGACGCCGGATGGCAAAGAAATGTGTGGATTTAAAATACTTTACAATTTAATTAGCAAATTTGAAGTTTTCGTTAGCACCCAACTATAGTCTTCGGCTTCTCAAATCGAAAGGAGGAAGTTGGTCGTAGTACATGTTACATTGAATAGAAGGTAGTGCAATGAGAAGCTTGTCAAAAAAACAAATCCACTGCAACGTCACAACGCAACGTTTCCTTTACTCTCCAATGATATTTATTTTTACACAAGGGCACGGAACACATCATTTTGTTTTTGAAGTGGTTTCTCGCACAAGCCAAAATGCAAATGACAAAATTAAAGCAACTATTTAATATTAAATAAAAATGTTCAAACCCAAAGATAGACTCATCTATCAGATGACGTCACAGACTATCAAATTTTAGCGCACGCGCATTGGAGCCAGTGATTGCACTACCTTCTATTTATTGTATAATTGGTCGTAGTAGCTAAGCTGAGATTGGGAGAGCAAGAAAGAGCTGACAGCTGTCAACTATGAAACTTATGAAAGCGTAATAATCTCTGTGCGGTTTATAGACATAAAGATAGATAGATTATAGACCTTATAGTCCTTTGGTAAAGGACTGTTACAAAATTCGAACCAACTTTCCGAGCTAACGGATATAACATAATACATAAACTTAAACCACTATTATAGTAGAAGTTGGAACAAGGTGCAGAATACGCAAACTACACTGAAACTACATTTCAAAAGTAAATGTAAATGGTTTTACACAAATTTAACTTTAATAATTTTTGATCGAAGTACGATAAAGTCGCAAGAAACTGAAAAAATCAATATATTACATGTAGCTCCCTCAAGATATTGCACTGTAATACACTGTTGGAAAGGCGTACCTTTTCTCCTTCCAACGACGTATTACAAGCTATTGTACGAAGCATAGTTTACGACTATTAACGAAGGGCTAGTAAGCATTAGTTAACGTTCGGCAACATGTAATATTTCTCATGTTATATTACCCTGATCGATAACCTTAGATACAATAATTTTTTATTGACAAATTATTTTGACAAATAATTATAACGTTCATTTTAAAGTTCTTTTTCCTTTTACAACAATTGGTCGGTCTCGAATATAACCTTTGCGACGCTTCAAGTTCTGTAATAAAAAATTTGTTAATAATGAATAAGAAAACAATTCAAATGTTATACCTTTCTAGAGATAAAGTTTGTTGGTGGAACCAGTCTGTTTGTTCCTTTTAACGATGGTCTATTAAACTCAAATGGTTTCTTGACCCTGTAGATACGAACTAACCAGTGTTCCGTGGTATAGGCTTCTTCCAAGTACGTCAAGTCAAAATCCTTATTACCGATAACCGCATTACGAGTTCGGTCATATCCAGAGGGGCCTCTGAAAATTAATTGTAAAGTTGTAATTATATATGTGCATTTCCACAGTACGCACGTGTAAGTCGTAAGTCTATATTAACCTCCATCATATAAAAACGCATAGAATAATAGAGGAGTAAATTTCGGCTCGGCTGAAGTTTGCCAACCCTTGAAGATCGAATCATTTATCTTAAAGGTTTTAAATAAGTATCATTCAAAAAGTTAATTTTCGACATGAAGAATTTTAGTTGAGTGGAATTCCAAGCTGACCAATAGATGGCGCCTTTACCATGAACATTTGGTTATCTTTTGTATCTAACTTTATTTAATAAAAGTATTACACGCTAAATGAAGAAACGAAAGGAAGTCGACTTGGCGATGATGAAATGTTGATGAATAATCTTGGCGGTCAGCGATGGCACCAGCCTATTTCGATAGCATCCATTGATAATGATATATTGCTGCAGCTATCGCCTACCGGAACCGGATCTTGTTCCCTTGTCACAAAGGCCGGCTTAAGCCGTTCTGTCGATACTGCTACTTCCTTGCCATCAATAGGGCCCAGACTATGGTGGTTCCAATGCTTGTCGAACGCTGTCTGTCCTAAGCATGACATGAGAACAATCATTCTTGTGTTTTAACACGAACATGCTTCGGTTCGAACCTATATGACGGCCGCAGGCGCAGGTCGAACAAGGCGCATATGTTTTCGAAAATTTTCAATAATTATTTTTGGGTGCAATAGTTTAGATAAGTCATCGAAAAATTCATTTGGAATTCGAATATGGTTGCCATACAACATCTCCGCTGAAGATTACCGAGGTCTTCCTTATAGCTTGTTCTTAAACCCAATAAAACGGTTGGAAGCAAGGCGATCCAAGGCGTTTGTGGGTTACACATAAGGGCTGCTTTGAACGATCGATGTCATCTTTCGATCATGCCGTTTGATTGCGGATGATAAGCCGTGGAGTGAATGCTTTTGCTGCCCACCAAATCTCCAAGTGCTTTAAAAAGGTCAGATTCAAATTGGGTTCCTTGGTCTGTGGTAATGGTTTTAGGACAACCGAAACGTAAGATCCAATGTGACCAGAACATTGAAGCCACGGTGTCGGTAGCAATATCTTTTAAAGGAATTGGTTCCGGCCATCTGGAAAACCGGTCGATCATCGTGAGACAGTAGTGGTATCCACTTACTTGAGGCATGACTACGATGTCCAAATGCACGTGGTCGAAACGATTGTCAGGCATGTCGATCTACTCAGGAATCGTTTTGTTGTGGCGATGTATTTTGGTTCGCCCATGAGGTCACGTCCTTCCTCATCGACGGCCAAACATACTTCCGTCGTATTTGCCGCAAAGAGGATCTGCTACTTGGATGTGAAAGACCATGTACGGAAGCGAAAACATCATAGCGCATAGACTGATGAATATATGGTCTGTTTGATCCAGTAGAGATGTCGCAATAGACCATTACATTTCCTTCAAACTGGACATGCTGAAGTTGAAGAGAAGTATGGAGAAGAAGAGAAGTTTGTTGGAGCTGATTTAGGTCATCGTCGGCAAGCTGTTCTTCTAAAATTTTTCTCAATGAACTTTTACCAGGCATCGAAATTGCGTTAGGTCGCGAGAGTGCATCAGCTACTGTATTTTCAGGGCCAGCCACGTGCACTATGTTAGTGGAATATTGAGATATCCAGATGACGTAGTTGTCGTATTGAGAAAAAGCATAAGTGCGGGGTTTGTGGTCGGTTTTTATTACAAACAATCGAGCCTCTAGCATGTGTTTGAAATAACGTAAATTGCAAGCAATTCATGATCGTACGTGCATTAGATTTTTTCGGTCTGTGACAACTTCCGAGAGAAGAAACCAATTGGGTACCATCCTGCATTGATCTGTTGCTCCAATGCTGCACCAACTCTTCTTCTTCTTTTTTGGCCCGACTTTGAGTCACAACCGCTTGACGGTCCCGGCCGCTGCGATTAATGCCGGCCACTCGCTTCTATCCTGTGCGAGCTGGCACCAATTAGGCACTTCAAGTTCCTTAATATCGTCCAGCACTTGGTCTTTCCATCTAAGTTTCGCACGTCCCCTATGTCCTTTTTTTCCAAATTCTTTCGCATTCCATCTGTAAACTCTTTTTGCTGGAGCTTCTTCATCCATACGGGTAACATGTCCAATCCAGCGTAGCCGCTGTTGTTTTATGCAACAGAGCTTTTCCAGTTCGTCGTTCGATCGGATGCGAAATTCATCGCCAACTTTTAAAGGTCCATAAATCCTCCGAAGAATTTTTCTCTCGAATACGCCGATAGCCGCCTCAGCCGCTGCTGTTAATGTCCATGCTTCTGCGCCGTATTGCAGGACTGGGATGATAAGCGACTTATAAAGCGCAATTTTCGTTTTTCGAGAGAAGACTCTGCTCTTTAACTCCCTATTGAGCCCGTAGTAACATCGGTTTGCAGACGTAATTCTTCTTCGGATCTCCAGACTGATGTTGTTGTCGCTAGTTATAATCGTTCCGAGGTAGACAAAATAATTAACCACATCAAAGTTGTACTCTCCCATTGCAACGGAATGTCCAAGACGCGTAGACTCGTTGCGTGAGGATAATAGGTACTTCGCCTTTTCCTCATTCACCGGTAAGCCCATGAGTTTTGACTGCTTCTCAATCTCTGAAAACGCCTTGCTTACTGCCCGTTCGTTTTGGCCGATAATATATAAATATCAAAGTCGAACGTAATTTGCTGGTATACCAAACGTAGACAGGGCTTTAAAGAACTTTGACCTTATCGGTATGTCGAAAGCGGCTTTATAATCAACAAAAAGATGGTGGGTGTTGGTGTTTGTCTCACGGGTCTTCTCCAGGATTTGTCGCAAAGTGAATATCTGGTCAATGGTGGATTTACCAGGTCTAAAGCCACACTGATAAGGTTCAATAAGTTTGCTCATATGCGGCTTCAGTCGTTCACATAGGACGCATGCTAGAACCTTATATGCAATGGGTAGGAGACTGATCCCACGGTAGTTGGCGCAAACGGCAGGGTCTCCTTTTTTAAATATTGGACAGAGAACACTTGGATTCCAATCTTCGGGCATGCTCTCTTCGGACCATATTCTGCATAGGAGTTGGTGCATGCACCTTACCAATTCCTCGCCGCCAGCCTTGAACAATTCAGCAGGTAGCTCATCAGCACCAGCTGATTTGTTATTTTTTAGCCTCTTTATGGCTAAACAGACTTCATTATGATCCGGTGGGTCTATCTCTGTATTATCGATTGGTGGTATCACTACTTCTCCAAAGGCGGCATTGTGTTCGTCGTCGCCTCCTAGAAGGTTAGAGAAATAGTTTCTCCATTTGTTAAGTGCCACTAGGGGATCATTTGTGACCAGATTTCCGTGCTCATCCTTGCATAGAGGGACTCCGGGCTTGAAGTTAGTTGCGTAATCTTTTGATAGAATTTTCGAGTCTCACTCATGCCGAAGAGCTCTTCGACTTCCTTCTGAAAAGGCGCTTCTCCTCTCCTTTTCTCCCGGTATCGCTCCTTAGCAGCCCGCGTTGCTCCCGACTGCAGAGTTCTCCTGTAGGCAGCGTCTTTCTCTGCAGTAACGCGGCGACACTCGTCATCGTACCATGACTGCTTTCGGGTGGGCTCGGCGTACCCGAGTATCTCCTCAGCAGCCGTACTCATTGAGTGCGCAATATGCTTCCACTGTTCGCATATACCAGAAGGATAAGGTGGGGTTTCACTGAGCAGCTGGGTGAGTTTAGCTGTGTTTAGGCTTCGGATGTCCGTTGTGACTGCAGCTTCCCGATGTTCAGCTTTCGACGTGCGCTAGAGCGTGCGGCATGTGCCACACTGAGCCGCGTGCGTACCTTGGCTGCAACAAGGTAGTGATCCGAGTCTATATTGGCTCCTCGGATCGCACGCACATCTAGAACACTTGATGAGTGCCTTCCATCTATCACAACGTGATCAATCTGGTTTTTCGTTTTTTGATCATTGGACTTTCAAGTCGCCTTATGGATGTCGCGGTGTTAAAATCTGGTACTACTCACGACCATGTTCCGGCCCGCAGCAAAATTTATTAGCCTCTCTCCATTACTGGAGGTTGATTCATGAAGGCTAAATCGGCCGACTGTCGGACTAAAAACTTCCTCTCTCCCGATTTTCGCGTTAAAATCGCCTTGCACGATCTTAATGTCGTGATCGGGGCAGCGCTCATATAGTACTTCTAGGCGCTCGTAGAATTCGTCTTTAATCGAATCGTTCTTGTCTTCTGTCGGGGCGTGCGCACAGATAAGGCTAATATTTGTGGAGGTGTGAGTCGACTTGGGACGCAGTAAGCCAGGATCACTCTGGGTCCGCCATGTTGAACCGGTCAGAAGCTTTGCCTCACTACATACGCCTCCTAACCGCATACCAAGGCTAATATCGCATGAGATGCGCTATGAGGGCAGCATGAGCAACGGTTAGCTTGCACTGCTCGAATGCTTCAAGTGCCTCAGGGGACCATTGAATCTTTCGTTGGTCGTTTTTAATCCCTTTGTACATTTTGCTAAGTGTCGCTTGAATCTCAGATGCATGAGGAATACAACAGCGGTAATAGTTTTTAGTGCCAAGAAATCTACTAAGTTCTCCAAGTGATTCCGGCCGATTTAATTTGGCAATAATTAGCATCGATTCGATCCTCAGGTGTCCGACTCCCTCGGAGTTTATGGTATAACTAAAAAACTGCACCATAGGTTTAGCGATTTGGCATTTGTTTGTATTGATGCTCAGGCCATGTTTCTGAAGTATTGTGAGTACGGCTCGAATGTGCTGTTCATGCTCATCTGAATCTTTAGACATAATGATTATGTCGTCGATATAACAATAGACAAAGTCCAAGCCCCTGAATATGCCATCCATAAAACGCTAAAACGTCTGTAGCGTTCTCCAATCCAAACGGCATGTAAAGGAACTCAATTAATTTGATAGGAGTGCACACAGCGGTCTTTTTAATGTCTTCTTTGGACATTGTAATCTGATAATAGGCGCGTACCAAATCCAATGTTGAAAATATGGTTTTACCATGAAGTTGTTCGGCAAAATCGTTACTATGTGCAATGGGATAACGATCTGGCACAGTCATCGAATAAAGTTTGCGATAATCTCCACAGGCTCGCCAGTCACCTGTGCGCTTTGCAACCATGTGCAAGTGGCTGGACCAGGAACTTGTTGATTGCCCGCAGATGCCTTGATGAAGCAAAAAATTTATTTCATCTATGCCAATGGACACCTCTGAAATCGATGTTTTTGTTAAGTGTTGAAATGGTTGGCTGGGTATTGTACCCCGAGTAGAGGCTTTTGTTATTTGCTCGATTAATTTTTTGGTATTGAAATCGATGATAAGATCATAGTGAGCTAATATATCGGCTCCGATTATTGGTGATTGTACATCGGCAATGATGAATGGCCATTGAATAGATCGGCGTAAACCCAGATTAAGATCCAATAAGATCCTTAGGTTTTAATGGGGGTTTGATTCGCTGCGAACAGTCGTAAGTCTTGGACGCTAGTCTTAAATTTTACAGATGTACGTGGAATCACGGACACCACTGATCCAGATTCAACTAGGAATTTTATTTTCGAAGAGCGGTCAAAAACATGAAGGCGAGGCTCGGCCAGGCATTGGTCGCCTGAAGACGAACACTTCGAATTGTTGCTGGTTGTCATGCAGCTGCCGCCAACTAGCAAGGCTGACAGCTGCTTTAGTTTGACGACTTCCAATACAGGCAGCCGGGGCGGCTTTTTCGTGCCTTATTGCCGAACTTCTGGTGGTGCCAACATTTCTTCTTTTGCTCATCTCAGATCGATTTGGATCGGGATCCTTTGAGGTTTCTGATTTCCAGTTAAAGTTGGTTCACGGAGTCCATAAGTGACTGAACAGTCGCACTAATGTCATGCTTTGAGGAGCGCCCTAGAGCAATTAATCCACTCGGCGGTATCAGCTGCTGGGAGTCGACAACAAATAAAGAGCCCGGATTGGTCGCCTCCAGCATTTTGTCCGCAGTCTTCGCGAGGTCATTCAAAGTTTCATCTTTCAGACAGCTAAGAGTGGACTAATGGATTGGGGGATTTGGGCCATAAATAGTGCGCGCACTAGATTCTCGTTGCCAGTCGTAGGTGCAAGGCTTTTTATACGTGCCAAAATTTCGGTGGGTTTTAAGCCCGCAGTCGCGGTTCCTTGGAGCAGACGATTTAATTTGGATTCCGCAGACTCAGCAAAATTGACGAGCAGCCGATGAGTACATCGTAGCGGTTTGCTGGAAAGGGGGTTGAGACCAGATCTTCGACGCACTGAAAAAGGCGCCCTCCAAGTGGACTGCAATCATGGCAAATCGGTCAGCATCCTCCAAGACATTGTTCAGCCTGAACGATCGCTCCTGTTACGCAAACCAGAGCTGTGGATTATCCTTGTTGAATTTCGGCACATGGAGGCGTGACGGAAAAGAACGTGCGTTTACCTGTTACAAAACAGCCGAGTTCATTTGATGCAGTTCGCTTTGCATGATTTCCAATTGGGCTCTCAATTCCCCCTCCGCCATGTTGAAATTGTTGCTGCTGTCAAAGAAAATTTCCTCGTCGTCAATCCTTGTGTCTCATTGAGTGGAGCGCAAATTATATCTCGTTTTCTACCAATGCGTATTGCATCAGCTAATTTTTCGCACGATAACTACAACAACAAATTGATGCGCGTTGCTTGGCTGAGTATCAAATTAAAAATGACTTAATTTGTTGTGATTTCATTAACTAGATGACGTCGGGGTACCCACTTTGGGTATCTTTAGTAACTAACTTTATTAAATAAAAGTATTACACGCTAAATGAAGAAACGAAAGTATATCGACTTGGCGAAGAGGAATCGACGATGAATAATCTTGGCGGACAGCGATGGCATCAGCCGATCGGTATCTGGTGATGCAACAAACATTTTGCATACCAAGATGGCGTAAACTCTGTGGCACATATGGCCGGATGCATTCAGAAGATATATCGCAGTAGAGAGAAATGTTGTTGTCGAATTGCATCGGTTGCTGTTTAAGGGTGGTTGGACCCATCCGCAGGCTTTGCAGCTCCGAATCGGTGCTTTGAGCATACTGGATAGTTTTCAGACTTACTGCGTTGGGCATAGTGATGGCACAAAGCCTGGAAAGTGCATCTACAAAACAGTTCTCTTCTACTTTCACATGAATGATTGTGGTTGAAAACTGCGATATATAGAAGAATTGTCTCAGCTGCCTTGGTGATGCTCTGTGTCCGGACGTTGACTGAACGCATAAACTAAGGGCTTATGATCAGTTTTAATTATGAATTCGCGAGCTTCCAGTAAATGTTTCAAATGCTTGACGGATTCATAGATTGCCAAGAGCTCACGGTCGTAGGTGCCGCAGTTCTTTTCTGCATTATTTATTTTTTTTTTTAAAACGAAACCCAATGGCTGCGATTTAAGTCAAATATGCGCCGTTTTGTTCGATGACGAGTTCCAAACGAGATGCCAACTTCATAATGCCCCTCTTATAGAAGCTCGCTTCCCTATTGTCAAAAAACTCGGAGAGCCAATTTTCACAGGACTCTCTTGTGGCCAACTTCCGACTACCAAGCTCGTTCGCCATGGACAGAAATAGGTGGTAATCACTTGGTGCGAGATCCGGACTATACGGTGGATGCAAAAGAACCTCCCATCCGAGCTCCCGGAGCTTCTGGCGCGTCACCAAAGATGTGTGTGGCCTGGCGTTGTCCTGATGGAAGACAATTCGGCCTGTGTTGTTCAAAGATGGCCTCTTCTGTATGAGTGCTGCATTCAAGCGGTCCAGTTGTTGGCAGTACAGGTGCGAATTGAGCGTTTGGCCATAGGGGAGCAGCTCATAGTGGATGATTCCCTGCCAATCCCACCAAACACACAGAAGAACCTTCCTGGCCGTCAATCCAGGCTTGGCCACCGTCTGGGCAGCTTCACCGCTTTTCGACCACGACCGTTTGCGCTTCACGTTGTCGTAAGTGACCCACTTTTCATCGCCAGTCACCATCCGCTTCAAAAACGGGTCGATTTTGGTGCGATTCAGAAGCGATTCGCATGCATCCATACGGGCCAAAATGTTTTTTTGCGTCAAGTCGTGTGGCACCCATACATCGAGCTTCTTTTTGAATCCAAGCTTCTTCAAATGGTTTATAACGGTTTGATGACTCATGCCCAGCTCTTGGCCGATGCTACGGCTGCTACTATGCCGGTCTCTTTCGATCAATTCAGCGATTTTATCGCAATTTTCGACCACAGGCCTTCCGGACCGTGGCGCATCTTCGATCACCTCTGCACCAGAACGAAAACGTTGAAACCATCGTTGTGCGGTGGAAATGGAAACTGTATCGGGTCCATAAACTGCACAAATTTTATTGGCAGCTAAGATGCATTTTTGCCTTTATCGTAGTAGTACTGTAAAATATGCCGTATTTTCTCTTTATTTTGCTCCATGTTTGCGACGCTATAACTCACGAACGACTAAAAACAAACAACAATAAATCAAACACGTGTTAGCGCGTGAAAACAGCTTTCCAAAAAGCTCTAGCGTGAACCGATGCGACGAATACAACTAGAACTACGCGCTTGCAAAGACAAGCTTGCGGAAATACCGCAAGATTTTTTGGGCAACCTTATACATTTAGCAACTAGCTTATCTAATTTGACTGCTATTTGATTATATAGACAAATACGCAGCGTATAGGTATTTATAGACTTCGTACAATTTCTTGAGATTTCTTTAAAACTGACGGAGGAAATAGCATAGGAACAGACGGACGCACATGGCAAAATTAACCTAGCTTGCATGTAATGCAAGCACTGCATATAATGCATGAACTGAGAGTTGTAGAAATATGTTAACACATTTTTAATGCAATAAGCCTCAGTAAATAAAATAGAAACAAAAGCAGCACAAACGGTCTCTCACTGAGCGACACTTTTACGCTCGCCAAACTTGTTTTTTGTTACGTGTTTTCTGTTGAGCAACGAATCGGTTTGCTCTAGTAACCTCCAATGTAGAGTCGGCGAATCGTCGATATCTTTACGCATGCTGTCGACGTCCGCACGACTGCCTTCCCCGTAAAGAATTGTTTACATTTTACATTGCATGTTCTGGGAGGTAGTGCACGGCATTGTGCATTACCTCAACATCAACGATGCGATGACGAATAAATAGTCAAAAAGGCGACAATGGAGAAGTTTGCCGTTTCGTTGACGAAAAGGGTTTGTAAACTATCCAAGTCCGCTTTCTGTTCCTAAAACATGACCGCCTCCATGTCCTCATCATTTACACGATTTTCTAAAATATTCCTCACTCCAAACAATTTTCCACTAGTGAATAACAATTTCTAACTTTTTTTTTTTCACCGATTCAATATAAACAAGTAAGGGCGCTGCAGTCGAGTTTCCCGACCACAAAATACCCTGTTCATTTGTTTTCGTTTATTTTGTTATTTTGAACCTAAATGTAGGCAACACTTTTTTCTAGTCCTGACCATAAACTAGGGGGTGGGGGTGCTCTTATCAGCTCAACTGTTTCGCTGATAACTCCGGTGTTTTTTGTCCGATCTGATTGTACTTTTCAGAATAGATAGATATTGGGCCTAGTTTGATGTATACTAAACCACGAGGCTCTAACTTGAAAATTGTGGATCTGACGGCTATTTAGGTCTAGGATTTCTAGAGGAGGTCTAGGTTTTTTGGGGATAAAAGGGGGGGGGGAAGGGGTGGAATTTTTCAAATCTGAAACAAACTTGATTTGCGTACAGCATAAATCTACCTTCGTGCAAAAAATTGTGGCTCTATCTCTTAGTCTCTGAGATCGACGCGTTCATACAGACGGACAGACGGACGGACGGAC
This sequence comes from Lordiphosa andalusiaca, assembly GCA_035044965.1. Taxonomy (NCBI): domain Eukaryota; kingdom Metazoa; phylum Arthropoda; class Insecta; order Diptera; family Drosophilidae; genus Lordiphosa; species Lordiphosa andalusiaca. Next base: position 53,726 of record JAWNNM010000546.1, read on the forward strand.
AGACGGACATGGCTATATCGACTCGGCTGTTCATATATATACTTTATGGGGTCGGAAAATTTTCCTTCTCCCTGTTACATACATTCGCACAACTTCATGATCCCCCTTTTCCCATTTTCAATGGGAACAGGGTATAAAAACAAAAGGAGTATGCACAACAAAAAAGGGACAACGCAATTAGCGAAATTTGAAAAATGACGTTATGCCGCACTTCGAAATACAATGTACAATGACGCTCGAATAGGCTTTCAAAAATATTTAAAAGACTTAAGCTGGTTTAAAGTTATATTTATAATAAATTATTAATATAATTCACGAATAATTGGAGACTCCAAGCCAAGCGGTGGACCACTTGGCCTCCTCATCGCGTAATGTGGCAAGTGAAGGTGCACTTCATCGTCAAGATGGGGTGGACATGGAGCCGGAGGTTGAAAATGGCGAATTCATTTTCACAGGCCCGTCAATGACAGACGAAGAGCTTGCGCTTGCGCTTGCTCGCATGCCTATCGACGACGAGCCACCGAAATTGAGTGAGTCTACATCGGCCACGGCCCCAGCAGAGAGAAAGAAGGAAGATGCTTCTCACCGCAAACAGCGCTCAGGGTACAAGGTATCGCTCAAGTTTCTCAGAACACTTGAGGGCCGCACCCTGGAGTCGCTGACCGCAAGGGATAAAGCACTCAAAAAGAAGCACGAGTACAACCGGCTGTCTAAGGATAGCTCGGACCAAGCACCAGCACAGAGACGGAATCTCCGTCCACGTCGAAGGCAGCCAAAGCATCCACTGGGTACAAGAAGCATCGCAGAAGACCACCCCCTACGACGACCACACTCTCCCAAAAGGAGGGACCGGATGGCGGAAGAGGTGGAATTTCAAAGCGGCCAAGATCCGATGACTCATCCAAGGCCCCGGAAAACAAGCGAAGAAGACCAGAAGACTTTTTGTCCAGTCTAAACTGAAAACCAGAGCTTATAATAGCCATAATCGACCGAAGCAACCCGGAAGGGAAGCTTTCACCCGATAACTGGCTCATCCTGGAGGGAGTCATCATGCAGACCATCCACGATGCCATGACACGAGGCGAAGATTCATTCCTAGCTGAGTTTAAGGGCGTCAAGTGGTATAAAGGCTCTAAGGTCTTGGCTTGTGTCAACGAGGAGTCCTTAGATTTCTCACCGACACAATTCACGGCGTTGGTGAACTTTGGCCTGGCGCAAAGATTGAATTCGTACCACCAGACCAAGTTCCTGTACGTTCGGTCATGAAGTTATGGATCCCACCCCAAACCCTGGAGGACCGAACCATACTAAATATAATCAAAGGTCAGAACAAGGAGAACGGAACCGACGACTGGACCATCCTGAGAGGACTGGTGCGCGACAAAGGAAACGGCAAGCATCTCTGGATCAGCATTGGTCGGGTATCCAAGAGCCTCATCCTGAAGAAGCAAGGCCAGATGAAGCTTAGCTTGTTGGGCTGTCTCCGGGCAACACCTCTGAGCTAGGATGTTAGGTCAACAGAACAGTCTGAGGGTGGTGCAGATTAATTTGCATCACTCTATGGTACCCTCTGTTGACCTACTACGATTCATGAAGGATGAGAGGGGTTGATGTTGCACTCGTCCAGGAACCCTGGATTCTAGGTGAAAGGGTTCGTGGACTGAGTGCTCGCAGATACCATATCCTCTTCCCCAGAAACGTGGGTAAGCCGAGAACATGTATCGTCGCAAGAACCGAGCTTAACGTGCTTTTATCTTCTCGTTACAGCGACAAGGACCTCACAGTGGTGACGATCGAGGGAAGGAATGGGAGAAATCTATACCTTGCCTCGGCCTATCTTCCATACGAGTAAAAGGATCCCCCATAGGAATTATCAGAGCCTTCATTCGGCACGCGCAGAAAGAGGGCATCGATGCTGTCCTGGGGTGCGATGCGAATGCCCACCACTCCATATGGGGTAGTACGGGCATTAACGATCGAGGAGAGGAACTGCTGGACTACATATTGAGCCCAAAACTTATTCTGTGTAACAGGGGAGAACACCCCACTTTCCGGAATAAGGATCGTGCTCAGGTTATAGACATAACCGTAGCGCTAAGCAGAGGCTCTCTGCCCTTTGACAACTGGCATGTATCCACATTTTCGGACCACTACAGGATACTGTTCGATGTCAACTGATGCAGAAACCTACTCCCTATAGGAACCCTTAAAGAACTGGGAAAAATTCGCAAGAACAGTCGGTCAAACACTCCCCGATCCTCCGGACGTAGAATTGTTGCAGCCTGGCGGACTTGAAGAATGCACCCTTACGATAACAGACGTGCTAAGCAGGGCGTTCTTAAATTATGCCCGGTTAGTCGACCCCCAAAGCCCAACCACAAAGTGTGGTGGACAGCGGAGGTCGGAAACGAGGAAGCTGGGTTTTTCGAAATTCCAAGGGGCGTGTCGGAAGGCAAGAAGAGACTCTTGGGCAAAATATTGCGAGGATATTGCCTGCACCAGTGAAGCGTCCAGACTTAGACGTATGCTGGCTAATGATCTGGTGACCTGGTTCTAAGTAAATTCTTACCCACAATCAGTGAGCTATTAGAATCTGCTCTTGCTAGAACCCTAAGATGGGCACACCAGAACGGTCTTGGGGTTAACCCACAGAATACCCAACTGGTGCTGTTCACAAGGAGATACAAGATCCCTGAGTTCACACTCCCATCCATTGGGGGAACGCAACTCAATCGGGTCAACGAAGCGAAGTATCTGGGCGTCATCTCATGGAAGAAAACTCTAAGGAAAGTATGAATAAGGCATTAGGCGCGTACTATTCCTGCAAAAAGACCTTTGGTAGGAAGTGGAGAATGCAACCGTATATCTTTCATTGGTTATACACAGCGGTCGTCAGACCTATCCTTACCTATTGAGCGCTGGTATGGTGGTAATCCCACCTAAACAACCTCCATAAGGTACAAAGAGCAGCTTGCCTGGGCATTACAGGATCCCTGCGATCCACCCCCCAGGCGGCCCTGGATGTAATTCTGAACCTGGAACCAGTAGACACTTTCCTGAAGTATGAAGCTTCGAGAAGCGCAGTAAGATTTCGGGAACTGCAACTTCTTAAAACATATACTTCAGGCCACAGCAGTATCCTACAGGAAGTGACTACTGCACACCAGTTCAGAAATGGAACGACAACGTTGGGACACGGTTCCCGGAGAGAGGAATGGAAGCAAGACACTACCATCAGGGAGAACGAGCTATCCATCTATACAGACGGTTCAAAAACGGACGAAGGCACAGGAGCAGGCATCTTCTCCGAAGAACTTGCGACACAGCTCTCATTCCGTCTAGCAAACTGGTGTAGCGTTTTCCAGGCAGAGATTTATGCTATCTGGCAGGCGGCTACATTGATATACTATACACCTTGGATGAAACTCCAAGGAACATTTCAATCTTGGTCGACAGCCAGGCGGCTATTAAGGCTCTATCATCAAACGCCACCAAGAGCGTCCTAGTCCGCAGCACCGCGACAGCACTGAACCAACTCCAACAGCACTCTATCACCCTTGCCTGGGTACCTGGTCACGCAGGCATAACGGGCAACGAGGGAGCAGACGAATGCGCTAGAAACGGCTCAGCGCTGCTAGCGACGCAGGCGGTAACGGACATTCAAAGACCCCTGCAGGACATCATGGCGGAATTGAAGTGGAGGGCCAGAAATGGGGAAGAACGACAATGGGACCTCGCACCCGGTTGTAACATCTCCCGATCACTCTGGCCAAGATACTCACCTAAAAGAACTTCCCAACTCCTACACTTTAGCAAGAACAGGATGAAAACTATGGTAGGAGTCATCATATCGGGGCACTGCACCATCGGTCAAATGGCCACCAGGATGCGCGTGCCCCACCATGACTTCTGACTTAGCTGTGGGAACGAGGAGGAAATAGAAAGCATCCATCACCTTCTACGCGACTGCCCTGCACTTCTTAGGAAACGCACCCAGCATCTGGGCAAACCATTTTTTTAAGACCTGGGCAGTCTGGCAAATGTGCCCCTAGAAGACCTGGCTATTTTTGTGGATTCCTCAAAATGGATTAAATAGAGAGTCTGTCCGTCAATACCCACTACCCCCTCCCCACCCCTTACTAGGCATCACAATGGTCCAAAAGGCTTTTGGATGAACTCGGCCTCCGCCGAGCAGCCTATTAAACCTAATCTAACCTAAGGGCGCTGCAGTCGAGTGCCCCGACTACAAAATACCCTGTTCATTTCTTTTCATTTATTTGTTTTTGAATTTGAATGTAACCGGTTTTTGTAACAGCTATTAAAGGGTCATTCTGAAAGTAGGCAACATTATATTGTAATTTTAGCGGTTTTAGACCTACCTAACGTCAAGCTCCGTTGATTCGCTTATAACTCCAGTGCTTTTCGTCCAATCTTATTGTACTCTTCAGAATAAATTGATATTGGGCCTTAAATACACTACACCACGAGGCTCTAACTTGGAAATTGTGGATCTGACGGCTTTTTGGGTCTAGGATCTGACGGGTTTTTTTGGTTAAAAGGGGGACGGGGGTAATTTTCCAAATCTGAAACAAACTTGATCTGCGTACGGTATACATCTACCTTCATGCTTGTGGCTCTATCTCTTATAGTCTCTAAGATCGACGCTTTAATACAGATAGACGGACGGACATAGCTATATCGACAGGATATAAATGGAAATGTGTCTTTTTTCCTGGAACCGAGTATTTTTTACCAAGACACCGCCATGGAATTTACACTATGAACTTACCTATAATCCAACTTCAGCTCTCCAAATCGGTAGTAGCTTAACTTGTACATAAGGCAATTAAGTAAGGCGGGTGCTCCTTCAGCATCTACCCTGAATTCGCCTCGATCAGTAAAATAGTCGCTTTCTTTTATATCTTTGGGATGCTCTCCTTCGGCGATTCTAACCATCCAAAGGAATTTATTGATGTCGTCACCGGAGTATCCAATTACTCCACCAAAAATTACAAGAACATAATCCACATCCAGCGATGTCATGATATCATATGACTTTTCTTCTGTGGACGACATGGCTTTTCCGACCAAAGCAATATGACTATTGTTCCAAGTATTGTTGTCGACTAAAGTTGTTCTGTTAGCCATTCCAGCTATTTGGTATCCGTAATCCCACCACGACATAATCCTCGCATTGTCCGCAGTGTTTTGAGAGAGCCAATAATATGCCTCCCTGAAGTCGTCCAATATATTACGTGATCTGAAAAAAATAAGAATTGTTTTGGCTTACAAAAAGATTTTTATTACTAAAACCAATATAGTTTACAAGTTCAAAAGACCAAATAAAGTTTCTAGCATTCTTTTGGACGGTGCTCTGTAAACATAATAGAGAAATCCAGAATCAAATTATAGCGAGAGGACTTGAAAACCATTTTAAGTTTTTCTTTTAGAAATTTGGATTACTGAAACGAACTTCAAAGGCCTACACGGAGAGACGGAAAAAAATCAGCAGTCTGATATTACATGCATTTGTGCCTTAACTTGAATGTTATTACATTCTTTAAGTCAAAATAAATGTCATACAAAATTATTAGGTGTAGTTTTTATCTTTGAGGCTCATTATGACACTCGAAAAAATAAATAATAAAAGCCTATATTGTGACTAAATTTCGCACCAAATTTACATTGTTGGACATTAAACCACCAACACGCTTACGTAGAGCACGAACTGAAGAAAATATCGCAGCTGTATCGGCCAGTGTTAGTGATGACCAGCAAATGGACACGTAACTGTGAAAGGTGAGCGCTACCATGAGATGATATTCAACTTTTTTTTTCCCAAAATGCAAGAGCTTGACTGGCATGACATGTGGTTTCAACAAGACGGTGCCACATGGCACACAGCACTCGCAACAATGGACTTATTGAGAGGCGAGTTCGGTGAACATTTTATTTCACGTTCGAGACCGATCAATTGGCCGCCTAGATCGTGCGATTTAACGCCTTTAGACTATTTTTTGTGGGGCTATGTTAAAGCACATGTCTATACAGACGAGCCCGCTTCAATTGACGCATTGAAAGACAACATTAAAGCATTTATCCGTGGGATACCGGCCGAAATGTTGTAGAGTATGCCAAAATTCGACTAAGCGAATGGACCATTTGAGGCGCAGTCACGGTCAACATTTGCACGAAATAATCTTCAAACATTAAATTATATGGACCGTACTATCGATTCAAATAAAGATTTCATGCATTTTTCTGAATTTTATGTTTTTTTTTTGAAAAACTTTCCTTTAGCTCTTAAAAAATCACCCTTTATATAGTTGTTCAATATGACTGACTGGTGACCGTCGCACAGCCCAAGCCGTAAGAGATAGGAAGCTGAATTTTTTACACTAGTTTAGTCTTATGCTGAAAGTGAGTACTAAGACAGGGTTTTGGAAAACCCACCCGGAAAAGCCGGGAAAATGTTGGAAAAGTTTGTATGGTGAAAATTTATTTTTTCATCCGATTGACTTGGAACTCGGTTTGAAAGCCAAGTATGTGAAATAATTGGACACGTGTTTCTCCGATTTCGGAAAACCAGCCCACAAGGAAAATTCTCGGGAAGTATTGCTTGGAAAAAGTCTATATTTTATACGATTAAATTAAAATTCGGTTTGTGAGAATAGTAAGTAAAATAAATTGAGATGTCAATTTCCGATGTTGGAAAATTTTCCGTTAGGGTCGCTCAGGGGAATGCTCTTTCGGCAAAACACCAACGGGACAGCACTGAGGCCGCCTCCCCAATGGATTGAGTTGCTAAATCTGAGCTCATCACTCAAAGCATTTAGATAGCCGATGAGCGCATCTTCGAAAATACGTCGTGGACCCGGAAATCAAGATATTGGTCGAGCGTGTGGTTCTGAATAAAATCTGAATACTACCAACTATTATATTTTGCTCCGGATTGACTTAATACTCGTTTTGTAACGATAGTAAGTGAAATAAATTGAGAAATCATTTTCCAGTGCTGGAAAATTTGATCGTAGGGTCCAAAAATTCCTGGAAAAGCGTCAGAAAAATGGTTTATTGAGAATATTTTTTGTTCACTCGATTAAATTGAAACTCGGTTTGTAAGTAAGGTTTCGCTAAAAAGTTGGAAACGTATTTCCCCGATTTCAAGAAATCAAGATATTGGTCGAGCGTGTGTTTCGACTGGAGGATGAGTCGGAAAAAGTAAAGTAACAGGTGCGAACAGTTGAACCTAAGCTTAACGCAATGCTTAATGCGCAATCAATTGCCCACATAGCTGCTAACCTGCTATGTTCCTCACGTTTGAGGAACATGAAGATCTCCGATCCATTTGCAATGCGCTCTGCTTCTCGATTAACTTTTCTCCAGCACCGAGAACTCGTGAAGCTTTTCGTAAACGGCAGAAAAATCCGCCTGGTGTTGTTGACCCAGTCATCGTAGTCAAGCTGGAACACGCGCGGGATAAAAATACCCTACTCCGACAAATTGGGGTGTACTGGCAACTAACCTTACAACTTCTTTTGGTATTTCAAAAAGCTATAAAGATGAAAAAACAACAGCTTTTCCATCGTGTGTTAACGCGTCGCTCTCTGTGTACATTAAGAGTGAGATAGGTGAAGCCCTTTGCATAGATAGTCGAGAAAAACTCTTATCCTTCATAGTGGGAGTATTCACAATCCATTTCGTGGAGTAGAAGAAATATCAGATTGAATGTCATTTTATGGCAAAGAGAGGAAATGGCTACAAATCGTTCATTGAAACACGCAAAATTTGGTAAACAAGTCAGAGGAGTTTAGGTTTCCTTTTATAAGCTCGGATATCGACATGATGTGTGTCTGAAACTTGGTTTTCAGTCGATGTTTGTGATGTTAACATCAAATTGAGTTTGTTTTTCTAGAACATTATTATTTCCTCGCTCAGTTCAAAAAAAAATGCTTATTGGATGCATGTATAGGCCACACCGAAGAACTGACTTTACTGAAACTTTCCTGACTTCTATCTCGTTACAGTTTACAGATATCATTGTAACTGGTGATCTTAACAGTAACATGTTATCTGAATCACACTTCTCTTCAAATATGTTATCTCTTGACCTGACTTGTAAACTAGACCCAGCCAACCCACTTCACCAAGACCAGTAACTCTCTACTTGAATTTTTTTTTATAAATAACCTGAACACGGCTATTGTATTTGCCCAACTTTTACTACGTGTCTTTTCAAAGTACGATTTAATCTTCTTTACCATGCCAAATGATAATGACCAACTTCAGTATATAAACACAAATTCTGAATATCTCAGATAAAAGACCGTAAAACAAAAACAAAATTCGTGGTTCAAAGCCGATATAAAAAGGGCTATTATAAGAAATGGAACCGGTACAGGATAGATAGACTAATTAGTGAATAGCAGACTCAACGGAAAGCCCCAACTTTTAAATGCAACCCTGCCAACTCTCTCAAGGAGAGAGAGAAAGAGAAAGAGAGAGAGAGAGAGAGAGAGAGAGAGAGAGAGAGAGAGAGAGAGAGAGAGAGAGAGACACTCTTGTGAATGATTGCCGTTTTTTATTTTTATTTGTGTCGTTCAACTTGTCTATTAATTCGCAAATTTCAGATGAACTGATGATTAAGGCATTCAAACCCGGTAAATCTGAAAGCTACTGATGTATAAAGCTCTAGCTGGATTTGGGCAGATTAGTCCAAATTTTTTATGGGCATTTGAAATTTAGGGCTAAAGTTCGCCTTTGTGACAAAGAAGAACTTTTTTTATCGCTCATTTCTATGAAACCATTCAGAATTTCGTTTATATGTCTTAGGCAAAGTTGTAGATGTTGACCTAGTTTACAAAATTGTGCTTAATAATTTTCTAAAAAAAAATTCCGTCTTCAGGACCAACGAGAGCTTAAGTTAAAGTCGGTCCTGCCCGACTTCTAAATACCCGTTACTCAGGACAATTAGAGTTTAATAACCTCAAGCGGATCAAGTAACTATGTAACATTTTTTTAACTCTTCCATTTATTATCAGATCTTTATGAAAATTTGCGAGATTGTAGATATTGGCCACATTAGTGTATGTGACTGCAAAATCTCAATATCTTAAAAAATTTAGGAGACATTAAACTTTTTTTTATTGCGGGAGCTGGATGGGGCGTGGCAAAAATTTGAAACTTGATCTGCGTGCAGACAATACTACTTTACATTTAAAGTTTGGTGGCTCTAACTCTTCTAGTCTCTGAGATCTAGGTGTTCATACAGACAGACGGGCATGGCTATATCGACTCAACTATTGATGCTACTCAAGAATATATATACTTTATGGGGTCGGAGATGCATCCTTCTGCCTGTTACATACATTTGCACGACTTTAGTATACTCTTTTTACTCTTCGAGTAACGTGTATAAAAGTATATATAAATCCTACAAAATTTGATTTTTTTTCAATATTAAAGTCTATACATAAAAATTTCAAGTCAATAGCCCTCCTTCTCCAACAACAAGTACATCCAGTAAAAGATCCAATTCGACTTTTGCCAAACTAGAAACGTCTATGGGAACTCCCGGAAAACAGGGTGAAGTACCTTAAGACAGTGGTACCAAAATTGCCGACGCCATAGAGACATACAAAACCTCGTGCAAGCTCTCAGTTACAAAAAGAAGAACCAGACCCCCCTGGTGGCCCCAAGAACTGAAAGAACAGAGGAAAGAAGTAAAAGATTGCTTTAAATTCACCAAACACGGGGATGAAGCGATCATTTACGAGTACAAGATAAGACTTCGGTTCTTGAAAAAAAAAGTAGGGAAGGCAAAGCAGCATTCGTTGAGAAAGTTCTGCTCCAGCATAGCGAAGGTATCGCAAATAGCCAAACTCAGGAAGCTGCGTTCAAAGCTGCTACATATGCAGAGTCAACTAAAAACAGACGACGGTGACTGGGCAGAAAGCAGCAAAGAAGCTACATGCGCTCTTGGCTATGGTCACCAATCCAGACACGCTTCAGAACCTATACACAAACTATTATCCCAACCAACTTAGTCATTCTAGGAAAAAATCCGATGGGCGATCGACACGTTGGCGAGCTACAAATCCCCCGGACAGGATGGCATAGTTCCCGCCATGTTAACAACGATCAAAGTTTAAGTCGTACCACGTCTACGGTCCATTTTTGAAGCTTGCCTGGGGTGGGGTTATGTACCTGTGGCCTGGAGGACAGCAGGTGTTGTGTTTCTACTCAAAGCGGGGAAATGCAGTCACGTGCAGCCAAAAGACTACAGGCCCATTAGCCAAACCTCATTCCTGCTTAAAACAATGAAAAAACTACTAGACCTCCACATAGGAGAAGGCTTGATCCTGACCTTGGAGAAAAACCAACACGCATACACGAAAAGGAAATTGGTGAAAACAGCGCTACACTGCCTGGTAGCCACCATCAACAAAGCACTGTACCATCAAGAGTATGCCTTGGGAGAATTCCGCGATAGATCTGGTATATTGAACAGTGTCTCCACGGAGGCGATAAACATATAAGACTTTGGTCACGTGGATATACAACTTGCTGAGCTGCAGAAAAGTACCAGCCGAGTGGGGTACCATAATCATGACGAATGAAGCACACGGCGCACAGTTGCCGACTTCGCGAATTTGGCGTTGCAAAAATCTTAACTTTTGCGCGGAAAGAGATACTTAAAAAATTTCAAGGGGATAATGATAGAGAATTTTGTAGTGATAATTTGTAATAATTTTGTTGTAATTTTTCCTAAAACGATTTTTTGTTCTTATACTTGCAGGCAGACCAAGTTTTAATTGTATTCTGGCCTCGTCCCCTCTCGCCGGGGAAAAAACGTCATAGCTCCCACAGTTTTATAGATGATTCGTACCTTTTAGATATTTTTAGTATCCAGGATTATTTATTGAAGGAATATTTACCAAAGGGATTGGTAAAGATCGGCAAAACGGTTGCCGAGTTATGATCTGAAGACTATTCGTTTTCTGTTCTTATTTCCCACCTTCAGATATTCAAATTTATATGCACCATATAGCGTGCATTAAAGATTTTTTGGCCCAATTACGGGACATTGACTCACTGGTTGTAGATTATTTTTACTTACCAAACAGCACATGGTCAAATATTAATGGGTCGTCTTACCTAGTACTATTAGTACAGCATGATTTTTTAGATTGACTGCTTGACATGTCTGTTTTTTAAAATAATCCTGTACAAAACAATTTAAACAAATTGATAGATTTTGTTTTTGTCACTGAGAGTACAAATACTATTGTCTCTAGGTCTCCCCTCTGTCACTGCCCGAAGATTCTTAGCATACTACACTTGAAGTCTCGCTTTCAGTATATGGACCTATGCCTTCAACATCCATAGTCCCCAAAATACCTCGCAGTTGCTTTCGCAACGGAAACATAACTTTGTTAGGTCAACTCATTTGTGCAACATACTGGTCTCCTTTGTGCAATGCTGATGATTTAGATTTTGATGTTGCCTTTTTCTATGAGTCTATTAGAAACCTGCATTCTTAATAGCGCTGTTCCACCGCGTCACTAAATCCCACTTGGTACTGTCCTAGACTTTCTACTTTGAAAAATATTATATGGGCATGTCCCAGAAACAGTCCACCAAACAAAAATTTTTGAAATCAATCCAACTTGTGTTTTTTTTTTTTTTTTAACATTAAACTAGATATTAAACTTTATAGATATATAAGGTTGTCTTGCGGTATTTCCGCAAGCTTGTCTTTGCAAGCGCGTAGTTCTAGTTGTATTCGTCGCATCGGTTCACGCTAGAGCTTTTTGTAAAGCTCTTTTCACGCGCTAACACGTGTTTGATTTATTTTGGTTTATTTTTAGTCGTTCGTGAGTTATAGTGTCGCAAACATGGAGCAAAACAAAGAGAAAATACGGCATATTTTACAGTACTACTACGATAAAGGCAAAAATGCATCTTAGCTGCCAATAAAATTTGTGCAGTTTATGGAACAAAACGGCGCACAAAACGGCGCATATTTGACTTAAATCGCATTATTATAACCAATTTTATGAACAATTGAAAATTCAATAAAAAATACCGCAAGACTTTTGCGATGATCGATGATCATTAATATTAAAATTTTTACCAAACCCCACCCTCCCTCAACGCTCTAAATGTTATACCAAAAATTAACTTTTTTCAGGTGCTCATATCATCATTTCAGTGATTCATAGAAGGTCAGATCGAAAGCCATATTTTTACCAGAGCTGCAAACCAAAAAAAGTATTCGAATTTCCGGTAGACTGGTTCGAACCCAAATTAACGAATGGTTAAGGTTCGGAAATTTAAGGTTCGAGGTTTTTGGGACAGGGTTTTGGTTCGAACCTTGGTTCAGTCCATGTTTTATAAATCACTAATTTTTGTCTTCTATGTGTTTTAAAAACAGCATTCGACTTAACAACTCCCCAAATTGTATGGGAACCGAGTGGTTTTTGGTTCGGAATTGGTTAGTAGAAATCGTAGATATATTCAATATATAATTTACAGTTTAGTAAAATTCTATTTCGTGGTCTACATCGAAATGTAATAACAAAATAATGTTAGTCTCTTGCTTTTGAAAATTATTCAAGAAGCTTTAGAGTCGAGGAGCTTTAAAAACAGAGACTGGATGGGTAGGGATTTTATAAGGAAATCAAATCGTTTTGCCAGACTATTTTTTCCACTCTCCTGCCCATTTTAGCAGTCATTCGCACCAAATAACAAATGAAGTCTGTAGACAGAAGGATTTTTGTGTCAGTTTTGTTGAAGCGAACCGAATTTTTGGGTTCGGAACAGGTTCGGGTTCAACTTAAATTTATAAAGTGGTTCGGTTCAAGGTTCGGTTCATAGTAAATTAAAAGCCGGAATTCCGGGTTCGAACCGGTTCGGTTCAATACCGGTTCAATACCGGTTCAATACCAGTTTTTACTCATACAATTCTTTTCAATCTGATGAAAAAAATTTTTGTTGCACTATTTTGGAAAGATTAAAAATATGTAAGAAATGTCAGGTGCAACGTTGTGAGTAGAATATACATTTTTTTTTGCCAGTCATCTATAATTTGTCCTTAATAGTAAAAAAAAAAAATTAAATTCTACAAATAAAACAAGTAAGGGCGCTGCAGTCGAGTTTCCCGACCCCAAAATACCCTGTTCATTTGATTTCACTTATTTGTTTTTGAATTTTTGAAGATGAATGTAACAAAATTAATATCCCAAATGTAGGCAACACTTTTTACTAGTCCTGACCAACAACTGGGGGGGTGCTCTTATCAGCTCAACTGTTTCGCTTATAACTCCGGTGTTTTTTGTCCGATCTGATTGTACTTTTCAGAATAGATAGATATTGGGCCTAGCTTGATGTATACTAAACCACGAGGCTCTATCTTAAAAATTGTGTATCTGATGGTTTTTTAGGTCTAGGATGGCTAGAGGAGGTCTTGGTTTTGTGGGGATAAAAGGGGGACGGGGTGGAATTTTCCAAATCTGAAACAAACTTCATCTGCGTACAGCATAAGTCTAAAAATTTGTGGCTCTATCTCTTATTGTCTCTGAGATCGACGCGTTCATACAGACGGCCAGACGGACATGGCTATATCGACTCGGCTGTTCATGCTGATCACGAATATATATACTTTATGGGGTCGGAAATGTTTCCTTCTCCCTGTTACATACATTCGCACAACTTCATGATCCCCCTTTTCCCATTTTCAATGGGAACAGGGTATATAAAAAAAAATTGTAGATTATTTATTTTTTTCGGCCCAACTTGCACTAAATATGATGTTTATTGCTTCCTTAAGTTAATTGTTAAGAAACTTAATATAAAAAATAATATTTCAAAGCTATTTATATTTTCTGATGGCTGTGCAAGTCAATTCAAAAACAAGTTTATTTTGAGTAGTATACCGCATTTTAAAGAGGAATTTGATCTGAGCCACTTTGAGTGGAATTTGTTTGCAACTCCCCACGGAAAGGGTGCAGTACACGGAATTGGAGCTGTTCTGAATAGAAAAATTTGGCAGATGGTTAAAGCTACAAACCTTATACTTAAAAACGCCCATGATTTTTATAAATTGCAAAAATGCATGTGACTGGTATTAATATTTTATATGTACACAGTGGATATATAGAAAACACAACTGGCTTTCTTTCGGAGAGATGGGCTAAAATCCAGAGAATTCCCGGAATTCAAAGGAACCATTATTTTTCATCATTTAAGTAAAATGTGCTCGAAACAGGTCTAACGACACACTCATCATCACACGAATTTAATTTATGAATTTAAATTCCTTTATATCATTAATAAACTTAAGCAATATTTCTTAACATAATATAAAATGATTTGTTGAACAAATTCATTTTAAATCCATATAAAAATATATTTAAAATGCTACTGGAAAAATGTAGCGTGCGTGACGTAGCGTGCGTGAAACCACAAGAGTTTTTGGCGCCCAATAAAGTATTTTAGAATTCACTTATATTCATCTTTATTTAGGATACAAAACATTGTATGCTTTGTTACGCAAAATTTGCTAAAATAAAAATCGAAAACACACTTGCACCTCCAAAGTTACTTCCACTTTTTGTGGCGTGCGTGACACAACTTTGTGATCAATTATTTCGCAACGAGTCGATATAGCTATGTCCGTCTGTCTGTTTCTAAGCGATTTCCTCCGTCAGTTTGAAAGCTATTGAAAGCGACCAAACTTTGCACGAAGTCTTGTATTACAAATACGCTGCACAAGTATCAATACCGGACGGATCGGATGACTATAGCATATAGCTGCTAAAGGAATGTTCGGTCGAAAAACTGAGTTTAGTAAGAAAAAGTTTTTGTTTTCAAAACAAACGCCTCCATTCTTTGCGTTTCTTAGTTTACTATGATTTCCCATGATTTCAATAAGTTAGGTTAAAGTCAGAAATCTATTTAATACAGCTGTCATAGAAAAGTAGAGTCACAAAAGTAGTCTTTGTGAGAAAAGTTTGTTTTCAGTGGAAATGTCATCCAAATTAGTTAGAAAAACCTGCTGCAAGCATATACAATCTTTGGCGAAGCAGAGGTTAACTTTCCTATTTTTTTTTAATATAAATATGATCTAAAGGTCAGTATGTATGCTTTCTCATGCTCATGTGTGAGAAATAATCGTAAAATAAGTACTTCTGGCATGCATCCATGTCCGACTAGGCGTTAGTATACATACATCCCTATACATACATACTTGATTACATATATCTAAAAATGTTTGTTATAGGGAGTTTGGTTAACAAGTTATTCGAGTGTAATTTTTATTTTTATAGCCTTGCATTTCCGACCACATAAAGAATAAATATTCTTGATCAGCATGACGAGCTGAGTCGATATAGCCATGTCCGTCTGTCCGCCCGCTTGTGTGTCTATCCGTCTGTTTTTATGCTATCTCCTCCGTCAGTTTTAAATCAATCGCCACCAAACTTTGCACGAAAGTTCTGGTACAAATACGCTGCACATTTGTCGGAAACGGCCGGATCGGATGACTATAACATATAGCTGCCATAGGAACGATCGGTTTTTAATGCTTTTCCATGATTCTGCCAAATTTGGTCGAGATCGAACATCTAGGTCATACAAAAGTAGAGGCAAAAAAATAGTCTTATTGAGAAAAACTTGTTTGTTTTCAGTGGATATGTCCTTCAAATAAGTTTAAAAAAAGTGCTGCAAGGGTATACAAACTTCGGCCGAGCCGAAGTTAACTTTCCTCTATTTTTCATTTTCAATAATCAAAATTTTAGTTAAGCAAAATTTAAAAATAATTTTAACAGTAAAATTATTAAATAAAAATTTGAAATACATAAATTGAAAGTAATTTTTTGCTTTGACACACACGCACAAAGGCGACTGTTTGTTTCTACGCTGCCTTTCGATGTTTTTGCGCGCATTCTGCACTCTGCGCAACCAAAACGGTTATGCCACCGCTAGCATGGAGACTTTTGAGAAACGTTCAGTTAATAGGAATTGATCGCAGATGATAGAAAGTGGTTCCTCTTGAAACAGCTGTACGATCTACCAGCCTCCTAAGTGGTGTTGTGTCCCTGCTTAAAGATGTGCGAAAGCATAACAAGACCTCGAGCCGGCTAAAAACTGTAGGTTAAAAATTATTATTATTTCGTAATTTTTTTTTTTTAATTTTAGAACAGTTCCGGTTCCTGCTTTTAGAAATAACAATTTTTCTTCCAACTTTATTTGTGCTCTCATATACGTATGTGTTTCTGGAACCTTTATTTTTCTATTTTTGAAATCACTAATAAGCAATAGAAATTAATTTTTTGCTTTAACATTAACAAGAAAAAAAGTCGGTCAAGTCCGACTAGAGTATGTTACTCTGTACCAACGAAATAATACGCTCAGCATAAACTTTGATGCTGCAGTAGCAGCTGAAACCAGCGCTGCTACTGCGCTTCAGCAACGAACAGTATTTTGATCATAACTCTACAATTGTTCGTCCGATCTTCACCATTCCTTTGGTGGATCGATAAATTATCCTGATCCTGGAACGAACCGTCTATCTTTCAGTCTGTCGGAGATATGACGTATATTATGCGTATGCGTGCAGACAATACTACTTTACATCTAAAGTTTGGTGGCTCTAACTCTTCTAGTCTCTGAGATCTAGGTGTTCATACAGACAGACGGGCATGGCTATATCGACTCAACTATTGATGCTACTCAAGAATATATATACTTTATGGGGTCGGAGATGCATCCTTCTGCCTGTTACATACATTTGCACGACTTTAATATGCCCTTTTTACTCTTTGAGTAACGGGTATACCAAAAAAGGTTTTATAACTAAGACTGCTTTGAAACAAACAAATTCAAAGTTTTCGGGATGCTACCATTAACAAAAAAAAGTTTTTTTTAGATAAGACTTTTTAGACCTATCTTTTGTATGGCAGCTATACCCACGGCTGCAAACCTTTAAAATTATCCATGAGGTTCGGTCCGGGGGTTCGAACCCATTGTAAAATCCAAGGTTCAATTCGCGGACCGGTTCTTCGAAGCCCTGCACCCAAGGTTCTGGTTCGAACCTTAGTTCGCTTGCACATAGAAGAATAGTTTGACTTTTGAATCATAAATACGTTTAAAATGAAACATATTTACCTTTTATCCATATGCTTAATCATAATGATCGTTACTTAATTTATTTCAATTATCAACTTTTAGAATCGACTTTGTTTCGGTTAATTGGCACTAGATCTTCCAGGAGCTGTTCATCTATACTAGCTCTTAACTGCTCGTTAAACTGATACCTGAGTTGCTGGTACAGCTAGTATAGTAAAAGGAATATTTTATAAGCCTCTGTTATTATGACCTTACCAAAATGTTGAAACCTTTTTCGATGGATGTCATCTTGGACAATTTTTTAAAGGAATCTATAACATTATTCACAAATTTTATATTTGATATTTGTTTATAGCTTTCATAAACTTCTCGCCTTCGCAATCAGACGTTGAATCATTGTTTTGTCGAATTTTGAAAACGCTCATTAAGCATATTAAATTGGTGAACCGAATCTCATTTTTCGAAAAAGTGGTCCGGTTCGGGTTCAGGTTCGAGGAGTCAAAAATGTAAGATGCCTGGTTCATGGTCCGGTTCGCGAACCCCAAAAAAGCGGAACCGAACCGGTTCTCAGGGGTTCTGGTTCGGACTGGTTTGCAGCCTTGCCTATACCATATAGTAGTAGCCATATAGAAGTAGTAGCATAGATTTTCATCAAACTTTGCAGAATAATAAAAAGAAAAGAAAACAAATAAATACAAAGTTTGAATTCAAAAACAAGGAAAGAGTTTTTCTCAATAAAACTATTTTTTCTATTTTGACTGCTATTTGATATGTGAACAATGATCTTCTCCCTTTAAGCTCGATAGTTTTGGATTTTCTTCCACTTTTCTGCTGAAAAACTCAAAAAGTTCTGCTTCGTTCTAATACTTCAAAACCTGTCTCTGTTAACTCTGGTGTACCTCAAGGTAGCCAACTAGGTCCTTTGTTCTTCACTCTTTATTAATGATCTCCCTAAAATATTATCTTATTATCGGATATGCCGATGACGTTAAACTTATTTTTCTTCAACAACCCGATTCATTCTATTCGATTGCAAGATGATCGATATTAACTCCTTTCAGTCTTGATGCTTGGTAAATCAATTGCACCTGAATTTCTCCAAGTGCATGTTTATGACATTCCATCGATGCAAACCATTTCTGGTTCCCTGTACGATTGGTAATGAACCATTGCAACGTATTTCGTCTGTCGTTGATCTTGGAATTCTGTTTGACCCCAAATTGAGTTTTAATCACCACATCTCCACTATTGTTAACAATGTGAATGGTGTACTTGGATTCATTAAACGTTGGTCGAAGGAATTTAATGATCCCTTCACTACTTAACTCCTTTACACTGCTTTAGTCCGTCCCGTGCCCGAATACTGTTCATCCGTAAGGTGTTTGCAGTATAAAAAGCACTTTTATTTTATTGAATCAGTTTACTAACAATTTTTGCGTTTTGCCCTTAGTGGCCTAAGCTGGGACCCTAACCTTCGTTTGCCATCGTACTCCAGAAGTCTCTTGCTAATATACCTTCCTTCGCTAGCTAACCGTAGAACAGTCTTAGGTGTTTCTTTTTTTCATAAGCTAATTATCGGTGATGTAGATTCTTCAGAACTCTTATGTCGCCTTTACTTCTCTGTTTCTTCTAGGCCAACGAGAAACCTTTTCCTGTAATCTTGTTTAGATGCATCTTGTTTAGAGGTTTCTGTGTTTATGTCAAGACTACAACAATCTTTATCAGCTCCTCTCAACAGATCTCTCTCTTTTTTTTTGGTTACTCTTTTATTTTATTTTTAATTATAGTTCAATGCCTTTTAATATTTCCTTACACTTTACATTTATACTTTTTTTCTACATAAGAGCGTTCGTTTATTTAATTTCTCTTTGTGATTATAAACCTTCATGTTCCTATTGCCTTTTCATTATCTCTATCAGGCCTGTTCCGGGTTTCACATAACTATTCAATTTCAAACGGAAATAAAATCGAACTATTTTCCGTTGGCTGCTCTGGTACTCGACTTGCAATTCAAATTTTTTATTTCCAAATTGTTTTCCTTTTGACAACTCGCTGAACTTAATCAGTTGGATGAAACAAATAAAATACAAACTCTGCAAAAATCAATAGTGCTTTAATATAGCTGTCTAATATCTCGCTTTATTTTAATGGCCACCCCAGACTTTACACTGATAAATGCAATTTAATCTGCAGGTTAATATTTGGGAAGAAGAACAAAAAACTGTGTCAGGCAAAATTATTTCATAGTACGCTATCTTGTGATTGACTGAGAGGGTTACACATAATTTAGGTAGTTACAATTGACCTTTTCCAATTTGGCGCCTTGCAAGGAGCAAGTGGGTAGATTTTGTACCTTCCCTTGAGTGACCCTTTCGACAGGTACAGGTATCGTTTATATGAATGGTGTTGTGCATTTTTACCTAATATTGCGTAACCCTTATAAAGGGATTTAGTTTTTAGCAGAGCATGACTATTTTACCTGTTCCCTGTTTTCCTTGTCCATATACTTATACAATCAATGCAGATAATTAAGACTTAACCCATTTTCTGCAGTACCTTTTCTCTAGTATCTAATAAAACCAATTGTTTAAGCAATTGCTCTATACTATAGTAAATTTCATTGGCATACAGACAAAAAATATTGCGGTCATCCCCATCTTACAGGTGGGTTGAAAAAAACCTTTCATGAAAGCATCAATTTAACGAGCTAAAATAAACAAAACTATAAATATTTTTTGTCGAAATTCATTTATTATTTTAAGAAGGGGTCAAAAATAGTCCGTAATAAGAAAACCCGTAAAAAAAAATAGCACTAATAGATTTTACAACAACTGCGAAAGTGTCTGTTTGAGTAATCGAACAACGGCGGTAGCAGCTAAAATGAATTAGCGCTCGACATTTTTCGCTTTGCAAGCTTCTTGCAAGCAATGATGTTTTTGCAAGCGCGTAGCTTCCGTGTTTTCTTTTGTTCACTCCTGAATAAAAAAAGGCTAAGGGCAGCACGTGTTTCTTTAATTTATCGAAATAAGTAAATGGTTTAATTATGTCTATACTAATTAATCGCTTCACCAGATGATGGACAAGTCGTCAATAATCCGCAATCGTAAAGCAGTTTCTTTGAAAGAAATTTTCGATGTATTAGTAGAAAGCGACAGTGATGACAATATTGAAGTTATTACTGTAATTCCTCCTGAGCAGTTCGATGGAATAACTGATGAGGAGGACATTGACGACGAAGCAATCATGGACGACGATTCCTTAGAAAACGATGTGGCCTGCACATTTGAGATTGAGACCCGAAACGACCGGCAAGGAGTAACTTCCACCCCAAATGGGTTTGATATTGGGCCATGCGTTCGGCGGTCCACTCGGCTTGCTGCTCCTAGTCACAATAAGACCTTGAATCGGCCTAAACACTCTCAATTAAAATTTCGAGTGGAGTTGTCGAAAGATTTACTGTTGATATCGGATGAGAAAGAAAATGTGTCATTTGAAGAAGACGAAACCCAACAAGACCAGACTTTCACAGTCAGCCCACTTCCTCGTGTTTCTGGTCATCACAAAATTATCAGACAGCCTGAGAATAAAGTCAGGCGATGTAAAATCTGCCATAAGCCTACACAACGGATGTGTGAAAATCAGGTGCACTTGCACCTGGATACCTACTTCTCCGCATCACAAGTGGTAATAAGATACACCATATAATAAAATTAAATAAATAATTAAGAGAACACTACCAAAAATAAACTTAAACAAGAAAACTCATATGTTTGTGCACTGCATTTGAGTGTTAGAACTGAATTTATACATGCTATCTGAATGGTGCCCTACCGCCGTTGTTCGACTAGTCGAACAGTCTCTCCTGGCGAAACTATCATATGTAGAATTTTTTTGACTTTGGATTCGTGTTTACTGGGTCCTAATTACTCAAGAATAGTAACTTTCACCTCTAAGAAAAAAACTTCCTGCACCGCGGCAGAAAATGGGTTTAACAGTGAAACAAAAAAGTGCGCACACATAGTGAAATTTGTACTATCGAAAATGGACAACAGCAAATTATTTGAGTTCTTCAAAACCGCGGAAAAGTCAAAAGATATTCTACAGATTTCAATCTTAATGGAAATCAGCAAATCGGACTGAGAAAAAATTTATGCTTTAAAACTCGACTTGACTAGATGGATTTACTTGTTTCGAAGATAATGACGATGTAGTCAGCGCTTCATCAGGGCAACAACGAGGCAGACCAACAAAATCTATCGATGAAAGCTCAACGTTCACCAGGAAAAAAAGGTTCAAGGTGCCAGGTGAAATTAGCACAGAGCATCTACCGGAGGCACTATCCGTTAAATACTAAAAGGACCTGGAGAGAAACAGGTCTTCCCTAACAAAATCAGTTGCTATTGCTAGTCCTGTCCGTCGTTAGCGCATTAAGGACAACATCAACACACCGCCAAATGTGAAGAATACCAATTACACTCGAGAAGAAGCCTTGACCCTGTTTTTGGACATGGGATTTTCCAAGCAGAAGTACAAGAAGATGAGGGACTCGTTAAGAAAGCACAGCGTGGATATTTTTTCAAGCTACGAAGACATAACTGCTGCAAAAAAAAGAGGCAGTTCCAGTCCCTGTGGAACTCACTGAAGTATCGGCAAAGGTAAAACAAAATATCTGGACATCAAGAAAACGCTGACCTTTTCATCGGGCGAAACGGCCTCCTCTGATCCTCGGATCTTATCTCTCAGACATACCAGGACACTCGAGGATAAGACCAACGAATATTCAGCAGAAATATTAAGTCTATTAAGCACTAATGATATGAAAACTAATATTGACTATCTCTTAGAAGAAAATTAACCATTCCCAAGTTAGAACTAGTTTTGAATGAAAATAAAATTTTTTAGTGTGTTAAGGGGGGAAACCAGTTTAGATGATTCAAAAAATCGATTTTTTTTTTTATTTCATAAATTGTTAGTACAACTATTCAAGAATATGTTGCTTAAGTTTCAAAACGAAATTCCAATTAGTTCCGATGATATGAGCACTAGGGTAAACACCGGTCGCTTCAGTACCGAAGGTATTTTTTTTTTCGAATGCATTTTTCTCGAAACGACTTTTTTTCAACTTGCGGGAATCCTAGCTCGAAAAGTTATTGACAAATCGATCTGAAAATTTGTGTGAATATTCATTATTCAAGTCCGAAAAATATGAACCAAATAAAAAAATTATATAAAAACATGCCATTTTGTTCAAACACCTCCAAAACATTCAATTTTTAACTCTTTTGCCCAGAGTTTGGTTCATATTCTAAGAAAATATGTTACTAACGAAAGAAACAAAAATTTATGATTTCAGATCAAAACTGCGACCTCCAGGTGTCCCGCAAGCAGTCAACTCTGATGGCGATCGTCAATGGACACCAGCCTCTAAATCCACCACTTCCGGCGGAAATGGCATCAAAAAATTTATAAGTGTAGTTCAAAATAGGAATAAACTACCCTTCAAGTTTAAACGAATTCTAATTATTCTTTCTCAGCTAAAAAAAATCGCAAAAAACACTCGAATTTCGGCCTCCTAAACTGGTTTAAACAATAAACTTTGGCAGCCGATCCCAAGTCACTGTTTTAACCTACAAAGATGAACGTAATTTTAAAGCTACAGGAATTTTCTATCATCGTCTCCTTGAAATTTTTTAAATATCTCTTTCCGTTCAAAAGTTACGATTTTTGCAACCCCAAATTCGCGAATCCGGCCACTGTGCGCCGGTAAAAACGAGACAAAAAACAACATGGCCACAAAAATTGTAAACGCTATCACTTTTGCCGCAACCAAAAGCTCCGACCATGCATTCGCTAACAGAGGCGGAAAACTGCACAACAGTAAATACGGAGGCAGAGATGACAAAGATGCGGGACGATCTCGATGCGCTACAAATGAAGTTGGATCTTTTCCATGCAAAAGAAAAAGTACAGGTAAGTAAGAAAAATGTTCGGAAAGCCAGGTCTGTCCCAACAGATTTTTATACTCTGTACCGTAGGTACACAGAGTATTATAAGTTTTGGCAAAAGTATGTAACATCAAGAAGGAAGCATCTCCGACCCTATAAAGTATATTTATTCTTGATCAGCATCAACAGCCGAGTCATGTCCGTCTGTCTGTCCGTATGAACGCACAGATCTCAGAGATGGTAAGAGATGGAGGTTTGACATGTATGGGACATATGCTTCTTATGTCTGCAGGCAGATCAAGTTTATTTTCAATTTTGGCCACGCCCCCTGCCGCCCCCGAAATTTAGAAAATACGTCATATCTACCACAGTTTTAAAGATAGGTGGGTTGTTCCTTCTGGATATATTTAGTAATAAGGATAACTTATCGATTTGCCAAAGGAGTGGTGAAATTTGGATGATTGCTTTTCGAATTATGATCCAAAGACTGTTCGCTGCTACAGCGCAGTAGCAGCGCTGCTTTCAGCTGCTACTGCAGCATCAAAATTTATGCTGAGCGTATAGTTTTGTTGGTACAGAGTATGCTATATTCGGGCTTGACCGACTTTCTTTCTTGTTCTTCTTGCAATTCAACACGATCTGAAAACTCTACACGGCAAAGCATCGAGTCGTTCGAACATCGGAGTGGGTTTTCTCACATTAAAATGAGGAACGCTGGACAGAAGTGCAAGAAGAGCACGAGCCGACGACGCGGCTTCAGTCATTACCAAAATTATGGCACGGTAAAATTTCAACGGCAAACACCTGCAGTTTGATGGTACATCAGCATTGAACTGGAGACACTTTATCAACGAATTCAGTTCCACAAGCTAGCAATGTGGATTTACCAAAGAGGAATAAGTTCAACGTCTCTCGAAGGCGCTAAAAGGAGCGGCAAGAGAAAAGGTTTCACTTTTGCTGATTTGGGCAAAGGACCCAAGCTAAATTATTGCCATCTTACAAAACAGTACGCGCTTCCTGTTGCACCTTCAATAAGTTAGCTGAATGGTCGCAAAAACAGGCGGATCTAATCCAAGATGTGTCATTCTTCAAAAAGATCACCGGATCAACCGATTTCACATGATCAGCAGTTTCCAGAAGAGGCGATAAACCAACCAAAGCCTAAGAACAAAGCACCGCGCTCAAATTGCAGCGAGGAGAAGCAAGTGCAACATATTTGTTAAAGCGAATGTCAAAAAAAGATGGGATTTAGCAAAACCGCCATAATGCATGCTATTGCTGCTTGAAGTTGCACAAAGGACAATGCACAGAATGAGTTTCGTGCAAAATTGACAACTGTGAGAAATTCCATAATAAGCTACTTCACAAAACCTCACAAAATCAGTAGTAGAATCCAAAAAGAGAGCATTGCCAAAAATGGTACCAATCATAGTCCACGGCGAAAGTGGCTCGAAAGAAGTCATAGCATTTATTGATGAAGGTAGCACATGTACAATCATGGATATGAGCTTTTCGCGAGAAGTGGGAATACGAGGCAACGTCAAACCCTTTGGTGTCCGGTGAACGGGTGACGTCCACAGATATGAAGCGGAAGCGGAATCGGCAGATATAAGCCTCAGTGCCAAAAACGGTACAAAACATTAGTTGAACGATGTATGGCTGATGAAGGATCTAAAGCTACCGTTGCAGCAATTTAATTACAGTGAGCTAGAAGAGCTAGTTCCAAAAAATCCGAAGATCTCAAAACACTACAAGATAAGCAGCCAATGCTATTGATTGGGCAAAGCCACTCCAATTTGATCACCACACGAGCTATCATCAATACAGATGGTAACCGGCCAATGTTTTCCAAAAACCAAGTTGGGTTGGGTGGCACATGGACCAGTTCAAACTGAATCGCATGCAGCCCATTTCACCTGTTGGCAAGTGGGCGACGGAGTTATACAGCAAATCATCCAAAAACAGTTCATCATTGAGAACTCTGGAGTGTGCGCTGTAAAAATTGACAAAATACAGTCAGTGGAAGACCAGCTGGCAATACGAATAAATCCATTGAGCCCGGAAAGGTTCGCTTGGTATTCGATGCTGCCGCAGAGTGCAACGGCACATCACTAAACTAAAATCTGCTTACTGGGCCAGACTGCTTAATATACATTGTTGGAATTCTGATTCGATTCCGGTTACATTCGGGGGCAGTGGTCGCCGATATTTGGGAAATATGTATATATTTAACCAGGTCCGCATAGCAGACAGCGATACGGCGGCACAGTGCTTCCCATGGAAGAAGCTTGTCCAAAATAAAGAGCCTACTATTTACCAAATGAAAGCCATGTTGTTTGGAACCATCTCATCGCCATTTTTAGCGCGAACTACAATATGAGCAAATTCAAAAATGAGCACCCAGATGAGGTAAAGTCTATTCTGTAAAATCACTATGTTGATGATTACCTGGACCCAATGCTGCAGAAATAATCAACATGATCAAAACAAAATATAAAATACACTCAAATGCAGGATTTGAATTGCGTCAATGTAAAGGGTGTTTTTTTAAGAGCTATAGGAAAGTTTTCCAAAAATAAACACATAAAATTCAGAAAAATGCATGAAATCTTTATTTGAATCGATAGTACGGTCTATATAATTTAATGTTTGAAGATTATTTCATGCAAATGTTGACCGTGACTGCGCCTCAAATGGTCCATTCGCTTAGTCTAATTTTGGCATACTCTTTCCAACATGCAATGTCTTGCAATGCGTCAATTGAAGCGGGCTTGTCTGTATAGACATAAGCTTTAACATAGCTTCACAAAAAATAGTCTAAAGGCGTTAAATCGCACGATCTAGGCGGCCAATTGACCGGTCCCCAACGTGATAAAATTCAATAATTTGCAAGCGTTGTTCGTTTGTAAGACGATTCATGGTTAAATTATAGACCAAACTGAAGATGTTTGACAGTGAAACAAAACACGAAACTGTTTAAACTAGTGTCGCCAAAAAGATAATAGCTAAAATATCACCCTTTATATCAAACAGCGACGAGGTGATGCCAAGTATCCCGAAAAATCTGAGAGATACCACAGCAGTGGCTAATATCGGCGATAAGACAGAAGTACAACAAAAAGTCTTGGGAATGTTATGGGACGCAAATGGCGACTTCTTAACATACTCGACAAAAATGATGCACAAACTTTAAAATGAAACATTGAACGGCAACCTCCCGCCTACAAAGAGGAAAATATTGTCGGCAGTCCATTCATTATATGATCCTTTGGGTCTTATTACCCCAATAACAATTAAAGGACGGATTCTTATGCGAGACGTATGGCAGACGCGCATAGGCTGCGACGACACAATCAAAGGCGACTTATTTGACAAATGGCAAAATTGGCTAATGGTTTTTGAAGTCAATTAAAGGTACTAATATTCCAAGATGCTACAGTCTTGGCCTAACAAAAGCGGATCGTGTCGAAATTCACGTTTTCATCGATGCAAGCAGTGAGGCCTATTCGTCAGCAGTATATTTACGATGTTGCTAACAATCAAACAGAAATTGTGAATATGACATAGCACTGATTGCATTAAAAGCTAGAGTAGCGCCAATGAAACATGTAACCATTCCGAAGCTGGAAGCTATGGCCGCAGTTTTGGGCTGCCGTCTAGCGGAAATGGTTCAACATGTATCGGGAACTAAACCAGATAAGCGATATTTTTATACCAATTCACGAACTGTTCTTACTTGGATTAACAGCAACAAGCGATTGGAGCAAATAGTACGCTGTTTTAAAAGAACACTTGAGCCTGTCCTATCTGTAAATGCAAACCCCAGCGATGAGTTGCTACAAACAGTATTAATGGAGGGAGAATACTTGGTCAATAGTCGACTTATATTCTGGAGTCGGACGACACCGATGATGATCGTGGAAGGATCGCGCTGAGATTTGGAGTCAGCACTAGGGGCCGCAGTATGTCGAAGCTTAAACAATTTGAATGTTCCCGCCATGCCAGTGCACAGCAAATATCGATCGGTTAGAATTTGCAAGCCTGTTGTATATCGATATGATTGTATGTATGGGGAAATTAGTTGTTGATTGAAAAGAACGAAAAGAGGAAGTTGTGAAGTTGCCAAAATAAAGTTTTATTTGAGCTGCCTAATAATAAACAAGAAAGAAAGTCGGTCGAGCCCGACTATAGCATACTCTGTACCAACGAAATTATACGCTCAGCATAAATTTTGATGCTGCAGTAGTAGCTGAAAGCAGCGCTGCTTCTGCGCTGCTGCAGCGAACAGTCTTTGGATCATAACTCGAAAACCGTTCATCCAATCTTCACCATTCATTTGGCTAGTCGATAAGTTATCCATATTACTAAATATATCTAGAAGGAACAACCCACCTATCTTTAAAACTGTAGGAGATATTACGCTTTTTCTAAATTGCGGGGGCGGCAGGGGGCGTGGCCAAAATTGAAAATAAACTTGATCTGCCTGCAGACATAAGAAGCATATGTCCCATACATGTCAAGCCTCTATCTCTTACCATCTCTGAGATCTGTGAGTTCATACGGACAGACAGACGGACAGACAGACAGACGGACATGGCTATATCGACTCGGCTGTTGATGCTGATCAAGAATATATATACTTTATGGGGTCGGAGATGCTTCCTTCTGGATGTTACATACTTTTGCACAAACTTATAATACTCTATGTAGCTACGGTACAGAGTATAAAAATATTATTGTTTTAGCCGGCTCGAGGTCAGGTGTATTTTATAAGTCGTGAGTTGGATACCTTGCTTAAAATTTCCTCCATTACAATATCTGCAATTATGGGCGATGCTGGGGATCCCATTGGCAGTACTTTGTACTGGATGTATATTGCCTCTTCATACTTAAAATATGTATTTTCTGTTACACAGAATCTAACTATTTCCATAAATAGTTGTTTAGGTATGGCGGTGTGTTCCTGAATCTCGCTCCATCTTTTTTGAATGAATTCTAATGCTAATTCTGCCGGTATACTGGGAAATAATGACACCACGTCAAAGCATACTAGCTTCTCATTATCATAAAAATAGGTGTTATTTATTCTTTGTATGAAGTCTGTCTCGTTTTTAATATTGTATTGGGATTGGGCTGTCAAGTTTTTTTAGAATGTTTGTGAGGTATTTGCATAAATAATAAATGAAGGAGCGTTGGTCATAGAGCATATTGGACGTAAGGTCATGTTCTCTTAATGAATTTTGGGGAGTCCATAATTCCTGGGTGGGAGTGCTACATTTGTCGAAAGCTGCTATTTTTCCCTCATAGTAATTATTCCTAGTTTGTAGAGTTTTTCTACAAGTAGATTATTTTTTGTCTGCAGTCGTAATGTCGGATCTTGTCGTAATATCCCATAAGTAGTTTTTTCTCGTAATATTTCTTTCATTTTGTTGTAATAGTCATCCTTCTCCATTGCCACGGTTACATTTCCCTCGTCTGAATTTAAAATGAATGTTCCATTATTATTGTGTAAAAATCTTCTTGTTTGTTCCACTGCATCAGTTAAGGCGCGATCTATTGCACTCTCCCGTGTTTTTGACATGCTGTCTTTGATGAGAAACGAAAAATTTGTTCTCGCAGTTTTCTGGTATTCCTTTGTTTCAATTGTTTTTACTAGTTCCTCTCCATCGCAAATGAGTTTGAAGAGAGGGAACTTCTTCATTGATATTGGGAGAGCTAACTTTGCTCCCTTTCTAAGTTACTGTTCCACGTTCGGCGGAAACTCTGTTTTTCTTTTGTTTACAAACCATTCTTTGGTCTTGTTGTTGTTCTCCGTCAGTCTTGTTACGCTCTCTCCTTAAATATTCATGCTTGGTCATCTGGTATTCCGTTAGTTTGGCGGTTCTTCTTTGTGTTAAATTCTCTTCACTCTCGAAAAAATGCTGTCCAGTCCTCTCTGTGCATTGTTGCTTAGTTTTGTTGTGGTTTAATTGTTTTGTTCCTTGTTTAATTTGTTGATGTTTGAGAGCAACAAGTACGTTTAGTAGTTTCTTGTGGTAGAGCTTAGTATGTTTGGCTCTAAGTTTTTGTATGTCAGTCGGTACGTTTTTTTCATTGTTGAAAATGTTGTTGTGTCTAGTTGTATTACCTATGAATTTTGATTTGATTCTAGATTTCCTACATTTAAGCAAAAATTTTGTGTTGCAAATAAGTTTTGTAATTTTTTTCGAGTTCGGCTTAAACTTGTTGATTGTTGTTATACTCTGT
This sequence comes from Lordiphosa andalusiaca, assembly GCA_035044965.1. NCBI lineage: Eukaryota > Metazoa > Arthropoda > Insecta > Diptera > Drosophilidae > Lordiphosa > Lordiphosa andalusiaca. The sequence goes on from JAWNNM010000546.1 coordinate 83,047, forward strand.
ACCGAAGGTACATAGAGTATTATAAGTTTGTGCAAAAGTTTGTAACATCCAGAAGGAAGCATCTCCGACCCCATAAAGTATATATATTCTTGATCAGCATCAACAGCCGAGTCGATATAGCCATGTCCGTCTGTCCGTCCGTCTGTCTGTCCGTATGAACGCACAGATCTCAGAGATGGTAAGACATAGAGGTTTGACATGTATGGGACATATGCTTCTTATGTCTGCAGGCAGATCAAGTTTATTTTCAATTTTGGCCACGCCCCTCCCGCCCCCGCAATTTAGAAAAAACGTCATATCTCCCACAGTTTTGAAGATCTTCTTCCTTCTGGACATATTTAGTTATTAGGATAAATTATCGATCCGCTAAAGGAATGAAGAAGATCGGATGAACGGTTTTCGAGTTATGATCAAAAGACAAATTTTCTTGGTACAGAGTATGTTATAGTCGGGCTTGACCGTCTTTCTTTCTTGTTTTTGTATTATAGTTTTACTTCTTCTTCCGTGTTGATAATAGTGGTTCTGGTATGGTGACCTTGGTGATGTAATACATATTATGGTTTTAGCCGGCTCGAGGTCAGGTGTATTTTTTTTGTGCTCGCTCTGTCAAAATAACAAACAAACACATTCTACTCTTTCTTACTTTATATATTTCGAACCCCGTCGGGATTCGTCTTCAGGGCTCTAACAAAAAACATTCAATTTTCTTAGTTTAAGCCTCAAAAAACATTAAACACATTAAATGAAAATACAGTGCACAGCGTCTGTTTTATCAGCTGTGGAGTTATAAACTGATTTGTTTTCTGTTTTGGTTCAATATATGTAAATGTATACAGACGTTTATTGTGACACTGATATGGGAATTCAACCCAAAGGGTCTCAAAAATGGGCGAAAAACTGCTGAATGTAAGTATGGAACAAAGGAGATAAATATTTTGGCAAGACTACCACCAAAGTTGCAAAACGTGCCAAAACTGTAAAATAATACTCATCATATTTCATCCGATCAGATTTAAGCTTATTTTCAAAGATTTATACGAAGAATTAAGATCGTAAGTTCAAGTCAGCCCTGCTCCACTTTGATATACCTGTTAAATTAATGTTATTGCTCTACCCTAATTGAAGTAACTAGCCACGATTAAGCTTCTCAAAATCGCATTTTCTTGGCGAAAATTGGAAGCACACAAGACAAAGGATTAAGAGAAGCTTGACGTGGGTCCCTTTGGGGCTGTGAATATTCAATGGTTTTTTGTGTGTTTTTGATAGCCATTATGTTCGCAATTGAGTTGTGCCGAGTTTTTTGACCTAGTTCAAATGAACTAGTCTTTATTATAATCTGTACCGTGGGTACATAGAGTATTAAAAGTTTGTACAAAACTATGTAACAACCAGAAGGAAGCATCTCTGACCCTATAAAGTATATTTATTCTTGATCAGCATCAACAGCCGAGTCATGTCCGTCTGTCTGTCCGTATGAACGCACAGATCTCAGAGATGGTAAGAGATGGAGGTTTGACATGTATGGGACATATGCTTCTTATGTCTGCAGGCAGATCACCCCCCGAAATTTAGAAAATACGTCATATCTACCACAGTTTTAAAGATAGGTGGGTTGTTCCTTCTGGATATATTTAGTAATAAGGATAACTTATCGATTAGCCAAAGGAGTGGTGAAATTTGGATGAACGGTTTTCGAGTTATGATCAAAAGACTGTTCGCGTATAGTTTTGTTGGTACAGAGTATGCTATATTCGGGCTTGACCGACTTTCTTTTTAATTTTAAAGAGGTTCGGGCTCACAGTAAAAAAAAATTGAAAATTTCGGGTTCGAACCGGTTCGGTTCTAAACCGGTTTGCAGCCCAGATAATAGTATGTATGCCCTTTCAGGGCTTAGTCGTGATCGTTTTTGATATAATCATTCCCGCCGAGCTCGCATGCTACCACCCAGTTGTAGCAGATTAAGCAACGTGCTGTTTGTAAGAAAAAATAAGATCTTACCCATCCTGACTATTATGGAAAGCAAGCACTATGGAAGGGCTGGAATACGCATTGCTAGTTACCCAAGTGCAATGTACTGCAAACATCATCAAAATCATTAAAACTGCCAGTATGACAATACTCTTTAAGTTTGAGCTTATTCCATTGTCATGAGTAGGATCGTGTTTCGTTCGGTGTTTCAGTTTCCCGGCCTGTAAATAATAACAATCGTTTAAATATTTAATTTTACATATGGGTATTTATATTTGATACATGGATGGGGGAATTAATAAAAATATATAATATAATACTACAAAAAAATCATTTATCAAATATTTTTCCGAGGCGATATATATCGGATATCAAATATTTTGTTTTTTTTGCAGCGTTCGATCACACTGCTGTGGTCTTGTGGTCTTTTGGCAAGTAAGAAATTATTTTTTGAAGCTTATTTTATTAGAATAACACAAAAATCAAAGTGCGAACTGTGTAATAAAGAAATAAAGATCAGTGGCACCTATGAAAACATAAGTGCACATTTATTTGTGTTTAATTGTGTTTTACTCAGGGATGCAAGTCAGTTAACTGAACCGCAGTTTCGGTGGTTCAAAAAGGCACATTAGGAAGTATTATGATTTCTGTAGTAAGGTGACTTTTCGAACACTTGAAATATCTTTTTTGAAAACCATATAAATATCTTTAAAATCCTTAGAAGAATGTTCAATGTTTATTATGTCGTAATTTAAGGATTCGTCTTTAAGTTCTTAGAGGAATGTCCTTCGAAAAGTGAGAATGTCGGTTAGAAAAGAATTCGTACCATGCATCTTAATTAACCTATTTATCATATCCCTCAGACCTGTATCATATCTGAATTAGCCCCGAAATGGAAGGGCTGGTCCTAGATTCATGACATCCGTTTAATGCCATGGATTTTACAATGACTTGTCCTACTAAGTCATGACCTTAGTTGATTTCAGTCGTGGTTTAAGTACTGAACTCATGAATCAGCCTTAAAAAATTTAGAACTGCAGGGATTATATGAGAAAAACCTCTCCTGTCTAAGATTGATTTAAGTTAAAGAAATACCACAGACAATTCAAAATACTGTCTACAAAAGGAAACATACAGATTGATGACAGGTACATTAGGAGATCTGCGGGCAATTGCAGAAAACATACAGTTTTACATGTTGTAAAATTTTCGTCAAGGCAACGCTAGAAGGTCGAACGAAATGTATAAAATTATCTTCGGGAAACGATTCATAATCCCAAATTAATGAAAATCATTGCCTAGAGGAAAGGGATTCCAGTTAAATCTCGTCAGAGAACCGAACAGAACCGTTTTTATTTGTGGTTTTCGGTTCGGTTCAGCAATTTCAAAAAGAAGCCGGTTCGGTTTGCGGATTGGTTCACCAGCTGGAATAAGCGATCGGTTCGGTTCACAACCGGTTTGCATCCCTGGTTTAAATTGGCATAAATTGATTTTATAAGCAATTCCTCCAAACACAATTGCTCAGTTTTGTTAAAATGTCGAGCAGTTGGTCGCCGTCCGTGTGTACAGAAGACGGACCGATGTCTCCTTTTGAGCCGTCTCCGTAATCTTTGATGTCGCTAGCTCATTGGCTAGACGGTTTGTATGGGCCAGCAGGCGGTCTCTATATCTGCTGGTGTGGAGATTGATTTGCGAGCAAACTGGTAGAATGTCGAGGTCTTTGTAAATGGTGTTCCGCACGTACGATAAAACCATTTGCGGATACAAGGTCTTTATCGCCTGCCTTACGACTTGCCCAAATCCTGACATTCGGTTCCCGTTGTCCGAACGCTTGGCCAGTAGCTTCTGGATTTGATGACATTCAAATCTGGTATGGGAGCTGGAAAGCCATAAGCATGCACTTGTAGAAATAAGAGTACAAATGACTTCCAAGCACCTGGACTGCAATAAAATCATCTTGCAATCCAATAGAATGAATAGTTGTTGAAGGATAAAATAAGATTACCGTCATTGGCTTACATGAGTATCCGAGAATAGGATAATATTGTAAGGAGATAATAAATAATAATAAGAGTGAAGAACAGAGGACCTAGTTGGCTACCTTGAAGTACACCAGAGGTAACAGAGACAGGTTTTGAAGTATTAGAACCAAGTAGAAATTTTTTAAATGAATTTGATCTTTTAAATAGGATAAGTGACATAATAGATTTACAATAATGCTGCAATGTGGAGGTTATAATCTCTACAAACAATTTCGCAAGGGCGGACAGCTTAGCAATGCATCTGTTATTTAAAATTTCAGATTTTCCACTCTTTTTATGAGAGGAATAATATAAGATTCTTTCCAAAGAGATGGAAAGACAGAAGAATCCAGTGATAGATTGAAAAGCTTAAGCAAAGGTATGCATAAAGAACTAGAACACTCTTTGAACACACAGCTAGCAATGTTGTCAGACCCAGGAGAAAATGAGGATTTTAATGATTGTAATAATTAATGAAATAAAGTTTCGGAAATTTTGGGATCACATATGGGCATTTCCGCAAAATGGTCCACCGACACGAAAAAATTAAAAGTAGTTAAAGCCAATATATTTTGGCACATTTTCCCAGGGAAACAATTAAATTAAACTAAATTAAGCCAGTAGCTAATTTGCTCATAGCCCGTTTCGAGATTTTCGAACGCAAAATTCGCGCAATCACAGTTTTTCTCATTTTTATACTTTTATGGCAAGATTTTCTTAAAAAATTGCCTATGGATTTAATTGACTTTTGATATCTTAAACTGTTCTAAGGGTCCGAAGGGTTAAAAAATTTTGGATAAGAGGCTATATCAAACTATGTAATTGCAATTACCTGTATGTTTTTGCTTTGCATTAATCAGAAACCATATAAATATCTTGATGGAAAAAATTTCGCGTTCGACATGTCCCGTAGCGACACCGATCAATATTTAATAAAAAAAAAATACAGAAGATTTCCTAATCAAACAAAATACATTTAAAAGAGCAATTCATTGATAAGATATTAAATCAATTTGGGCTTTGTTGGGGCCTCAGGATTCGCTAAATTTTGTCTTTATATAGATAGGCACGAAAATCACTTCTGTTTTTGTCGCGTTCGAATCGCTTCTTATTTTGTCTATATTTTGGTAACTCGACTTCACTTGCTATTATCTTTTAGCAATAATAAAAGTGCTGGCGAAGACCTTTAATATGAAGTAAGGAACGAATTAAAAATGCGCTTTAGTTTGCTGGTTTTTTTACTTTTAATGTGTACGATGGCCACGTTCGACAGAATGGAAATGCCCACATGCACTAAAGAGATTTAGAATCTATCTTCACAGAATTTTTTTTTAAGGTCGTAACGGACTATAAATTATTGAAACTGACATTGAATAAGAAAGAGCTTAACCCCAGAATAGTCAGGTGGGCACTTGAATTGGAAAACTAAGATTGCATATGGGAGCATAGATCGGGCAAAAGAACGCAGCACGTCGACGCTTTAAGTAGATGCAATACCATAATGGTAATAGAGGACAATACGTTTGAGGACAATTTACTTGCCAGAATAAAGAATTGCAATATAAAAGAAATACTAAGGGAAGGTCTTTACGAAGTGAGGAACGGGGTAGTGTATAGAAAGGGAAAATATCAATTTATGTTTTACGTTCCAGAATCTATGGAGGGACACGGTCTTTTATAAGTACCACAATGAGATGGGAAGTGTATTTCGTTTTCGGCTAAAAACAACAAGCAGGAGGGCTTTCTGCACCTTTTCAAGTGGTGCACATTGACCATTATGGGCCAATAAACAACAAGGAATCGGTAAAAAAAAACCAAAACATATTTTGGTTGTCGTGGATGCATGCACAAAGTTCGTGAGATTATACCCTACGAAAACAACGAAATCAAAAGAGGCGATAGACGCATTACAAGACTATTTCAGGTCATATAGTAGACCTGCGGTGATTATCTCGGTTAGGGGAACGTCTTTTACCTCAGATTAATTCGAGAACTTCGTGATACAAAACAATATTTGTCATGTGAAGGTTGCTACTGCCTCCCCACAAGCAAACGGTCAGGTGGAAAGAATCAATAGAGATCTGGGCCCCATGATGAGTAAATTGATAAATGTGGAATAGAAGGAGAAATTGTACAGAGTACTGGCGTAAGTGGAATTTGCAATAAATAACACGGTGCATAGGAGAATTAACGAACACCCCAGCGTTATGTTGTTTGGGACTAGACAGAAAGGCTACACGATAAATAGTTTAAAAGAAAACAGTGGAAAGAGAACAAGGATACATGGACATGACAAAAAAGGAAATTCGCAGTAGGGCAGAAAGGGCGCAAAAGAAAATACAAGATTATAATAAGAAATATGTGAATGCTAAATGACTAAAACCAACGGTAAATCAGGAGGGAGACTATGTCATGGTAAAAAACTTTGATTCTATAAGTGGAGTATCAAACAAACTTATACCGAAGTTCAAGGGTCCATATATGGTTTCGAAAGTGGTAGGCAATGATAGATACTGGATAACATATGTGGAAGGATTTCAACTTACGCAGAAACTATTTGAAGGTATATGGGCAGTTCACAACCTTAAAACGTGGTTAAGGTCAAAAAATTAACACCAGCCAATAGGTCATTTTAACAAAAACGAACACAAGCGAAAAAGAGGTAGACATGGCGGTTAAAGAAAAGGATATAAAAACCGTGCACGGCAATTCTATTACAACTCGAAGTATGACAAGAAATAGGAAAAGCCATGTCAAAATGAACACTTAGGATCAGGAGATCCTAAAAGTCAGGAAGGCCGAATTGTAGTAGTATGTGGTATAATTGTGCAATATATGTATAAATAGCTTTAAGAGAAACAGTAAAAAAGTACTTTTAACCAAGGATGCAAACCGGTGCTGAACCGAACCGGGTTTGAACCGAACCGAACCGCTTATTCCAGCCAGTGAACCGAACCGCAAACCGAACCGGCTTTCTTTCAGAATTGCTGAACCGAACCGAAAACCATAAATAAAAACGGTTCGGTTCGTTTGTTCTCTGACCAAAATCATGCCTAAAATCAACTAAGATCATGACGTAGTGGGACATGTCAGAGTAAAATCCATGGCTAAAATTCATAAAAATGTTGTCATGAATTCAGGACCAGCCCTCTCATTTCCGAGCTGATTCAGCCATGATTCAGTTCTGAGCCTAACTTAAGGGATATGATAAATAGAATAATTAAGATGCATAGTACGTATTGTTTTCTAGCAGACATTCTCAATTTTCGAGAGTATTCATCTAGGCGACTCCTGAAAATCCGACATTATAAGCATTGGACATTCTTCTAGGGATTTTAAAAATATTTGAATGGATTATAAGAATAAAATTTCAAAAGTGTTCGACAAGTCACATTACTACAACAATCATAATATTTCATAATGTGCCTTTGTAAACCACTGAACCGAACCGAAACCGCGGTTCAGCTAGCTCCAAAAACCATGTAATGAACCGAACCGGCGGTTCAGAAACTGTGTGAACCACTGAACCGAACCAGTCCTTATTTTCGAGTGGTTTGCATCCCTGCTTTTAACAAACACTGTGATCGATAGCTTTAAGAAACACTGTAATCTATAGTTTAGCATGTAAATAAGCTTATCGATAGGCCTAGCCGAAGCGAGGCATTCTGGGTTAACGCCCGTTGATTGAAGGCGGAACCGCTGTAAAATAAAGGCCTCAAATAAAGAAAAGCTAAGACAGCTCTCATTTAAACCACTCAAGTGCTGTCAATAATAATTTTAAAAAATAACGATAAAATGTATTTATCAAATAAAGATAAGCAATTAATCAAACTAAATATTACATAAACGCCGACAACGTGTTACGCATAAGAATGCATATCCTTAGTAAGTGGCACAAATCGAAGCAATAAATAATATTTCCATGTTTGGAAACATAAGAATATGCCCGAGAAGAGGACGAAAACAGTATCTGACCAGATATTATCTCTGCAAGCGAGACGCATAGACAGGAACAAAAGGATGACCTGGACATTGCAGCTGCAGCATTTTCTTTATATTGTAGCCCAGGAATCGATGACTCCATGTAAGTTGAAAAAGAATTTAACCCTGTTTTATTGTTATTCAAAACGTTAAACGCGATTTTCTCAAAATTATATTTTTAAAGTCGGTTGACAACATTTCTAGAGAACTACTGAACCGTTCTTTATTAAATTTTACACAAGTCTTCGAGATACAATTTGCTATGAATTGAACCAAGGGTTTTTTTTGTTCAAACACTATTTAAAAAAAAGAATTTTAATTTTTTTGTAAAAATTTCTGCCAAAAATCAAATTTTCACTTTATTTTTTTTCTTCGTCCAAGTTCTAGTTTAAAGTCTTAAGTACACATGCATATTTTTTATTTGCAGTCAACGCAGATGCACCTTTTACCCCAAGGGACGCCGGAAATGAAGTCACAATGGCAGAGCTTTTAATATTTTGCTCCAAAAATTTCAGTGATCCCTCATTAAATGTGTATCCTTAAGATAATACAAATTGTGAACCAAATTATTCAGCTTATATATTAAAAAAAAAAAAATATTGAAAATATGCCGTTTTTTTGCCCTACGAAACCCATGTAACCCCTTAAAATAACCTGAACAAAATAGACCTGCACTAAAAACACTGTTGGGCTGTGTCATTTTTAGGAATTACAGAATATGTAGGTATGGGCTTGACCGACTTTTGTTACTTGTTTCCTTTTGTTTGGGTTTAGTAGATCCTTTAATTAGTTTTAGTTAAAAAACAACAATAAAGTTATTGTAGTGCAGGATTTTACCCGGATTGTGGGATTTTCTTTAAAGAATGCTTACATTTGACATGTAGATATTTATTCCATTCTATCAAGCATATACTAACCAAACTTCTGTCCCAGAGATACACAGAGTGTAATAAGTTTGTGCAAAAGTATGCAACAGCCAGAAGGAAGCATCTCCGAGCCCATAAAGTATATATACTCTTGTTCAGCATCAACAGCCGAGTCGATATAGCCATGTCCGTCTGTGCATCCGTATAAATAAACCGAGCTCAGAAATGGTAAGAAATATAAGTTTAGCCCTCTCCCGCCTTAAGTGTAGAATCGGGTGCTTTATGAAAAAATGAGCACAAGTCGTATATTCGGCTTAGTCTTCATATTTTAAGCCAAAGCTGTTAAATTTTGATTAGATTATTATATTAATGATTATATAATCCACCTGAAAATATATTTCTGATTACCAATTGATTAAAAAATTGTTTGTTTTCATAACATTTTGGGTAAATCGCAAGAGCAGATGTTTTGTTGAAGGGCGCTGCAGTCGAGTGCCCCGACTACAAAATACCCTGTTAATTTGTTTTTACATTGTTGAATTTGAATGTATCCGGTTTTTGTAACAGCTATTTAAGGGTCATCCTGGAAGAAGGCCACATTATATAATAGTTTCATCGGCTTTAGGCCTAACTAACGTCAAGCTCGTTTATAACTCCAGTGTTTTTTGTCCGATCTGATTGTACTTTTTAATACAGATAGATATTGGGCTTTGCTTGATGTATATTAAACCACTAGGCTTTAACTTGAAAAATTGTGGATCTAAAGGTTTTTTGGGTCTGGGATCTATCGGTTTTTCAATGGGAACAGGGTATAAAAAGTAATTTAGCTTTCGCACAGAGGGACTCGAGCCCCGTTCTCGTTACACAAGCGCCGACTCTTTCACCTCTACTCCATTGAGCTGCCTGACAAATATGATATTTAGGATAGCATAAGAGCCTAGAGTTTTTCCAACTGAAAATATTCAAAAATAAATCATAATAAAAAGATGTGGTCATTGTAAACAAAACGAGAAAGCTATGCTAATTTCGGCTATGCTGAAGTTTTTATACCCTTGCAAATGCTCGCTTAAATATTTTCAAAAAATACCATTTTTCGCATATTCTGACCGATCGTTCGTATGGGAGCTATACGTTATAGTCATCGGATTTGGCCAAAAATTAAGCACGTGAAACAAACAAATACAAAATTGCAGAATGCTACCATAAAAACAAAAAAGTTTTTCTAACTAAAACGGTTTTTCAGACCTATCTTTTGTATGGCAGCTATACCATTTAGTTGTCCCATTTTAATAAAACATGGTAGAATTATAAAAAAAACATAGTTAACCTACGATTACAAAGTTTGGAGACGTTTCCACTGAAAAGAAAAAAGTTTTGCTCACTTAAACTAGTTTTCCGACCGATTATTCCTATGGGATATAGTCATCCGATCCGGTCGGCTCCGACATATTAGTAGTGTGCAGCAAAAAGAAGACTCTGTGCAAAATTTCAGCTCGAAAGCTTCAAAACTGAGAGACTAGTTCGCGTAGAAACAGACAGACAGACGGACAAAGCTCAATCGACTCAGCTCGTCACCCTGATCAGGAATATATATAGTTTATGGGGTCGGAAATTAATATTTCTATGCGTTGCAAACTTCTGGGCAAAATCATAATACCCTTTGCAAGGGTATAAAAATTTAATTGCAATTATTTATATTTTTATAACAAATTAAAAGTTGTACCAATACACACACGCTTCACAGAGATAGGTGAGTAAAGCAAATAAGTGCAACAACAATACTAAGTGCACTCTCTGCTAAGTCGTCACTTAAGTGGAGAGAGGGCTCTCAGTGATTCTCTCCCTCTAAACTTTACAGTGTAGAGCGACGATCGGGGAAAAAAACTTCTACGCGTGTTTTGTTTTTGTTTTAAGCAGATTTGCAGTTCCGGTAACATGCTGGTCTCACTTCAATTCAACTGATATGAGAATATGGGGCAAAGCAAGTGCTGTTAAATTTTAAGTGTTAATTTGTTAGATGGTCGAATTTCGACCAATGAGCGAACCTAGTCAAAAGTAATCGTAGACTATTTTCAGTACTTTTGATTTTTCTCAATTATTATTTGATAATCACAAATAATCCCGACTATTTATTGATATAATCGTAATCGTATAATATAATAGTAATCGAGAAAATCTGAAAAAAATCTTAATATAAAGTTTGTTGTTCATTTAAACAAAAGTAGTCAAATATCTCATCATTACGATTAGTGATCATTATTAAACAGCTAAGTTTTAAGAATAAAGGAACGCTTTAGTCGACCTACTCAACAATGTATGGTAAGCATAGGTAAAATATAAATCAGCTACTGACACATTGATGTTAATTCAATAGACATAAAATTACGTTAGTTATGTTTAAGCATTTACCTTATCGTAAAGATTTTTCTTTTCCAGGGATTCTTCGGGATCATCAGGTTCGGATGCGGAGTGAGCAGTGCTGCCTATACGCTTGGATGAATCCTCTTGCAGAAAGACGTCCAACAGACCAGAAAAGGCGACGCCAGCCAGCATACATACAACCGGAGTGAGAGTCAGCATTAGTCGCACCATAACTCCAGCAAAGTATACAGCACTTATGGCATAGAGCACGACAAACACGCGCTCATCGTTAACCTGCTTTATACAATACCAAACACCCACTGGGAATGCGCACACTAAAATGTGCAAGTCGAAGAAGAACGAGAACCAGGTGGTTGGTTGATGCTCAGAGACGGATGCAATAATCGGAATGTGAATCTTCGCATAGCCGGTATCCCAGAGAGAATAAAAACGTCCACTCCATGGAGCGACAACTCCCAGCATTGTGAGTATGACAACCGCTATGAATACCCCAACACCAGCCAGTAATCCTCCGACTATAAACAGTTTGCGGAACTCGTGTCGCGACAGCACAGACTGTAGGTGCCGTAACGTAGCCACTGCCACCAGCAGCACAAAAACGCCTAATGCGGCCATGTGCTCGCTTGTGCGTATTGGCTGAAAACCAACAAAAGGTATCTGCATAGAGAAAAGCAGTCCCAGGATATAGAAGGTGCTGTAGCTCGTGAGGAGTCGCGGCGAGTAGCGGCCCATGAGGAGTAGTACAAACACATGCAGTGGAATTAGATTAATAATGAACACATAGCCACCCCATGCAGAAACCATGTAGAAGTACGATATCGCCGCACCCGCAGACCAGAACACAGATCCTGTTTTCACTGATCGCACCCATAGAAAATAGGTGAACTGAAGGGCGAATATGGCGATACCCTCGTTGTCGTAGGAGCCAGCCACCGACCGACTTATGTAGCCGGGCACAATTGCTATAAAACTTGCTGCAAACAATCCAGCGCCGGGAGACCACAACTCCTTCGTCAATAAATATGTGGAAATTGATGTTAGGCCGCTAAAGACAGGAGCCAGGAACACACAGATGTCGCGAATGTGCACTGGAATGTTTAGTATATGAAGTATGTAATGAATTCCTCCAGAGGTTATCATTAGGCCAGGATAGACAGTTCCGCCAACAATGCGTCCCAAGGGATACCAGGCGCGCTCGTCAAACCAATTCAAAAACTTATACCAGCCATGCTGCACCATATAGGCTGTTGCTCGGTAATTAAACCATGGATCGAACTCGTGTATGATCGACTCAAAACGGATGACGGCAAAGAGGCGAGACGAAAACCCAGCCAGCCAGGCAATTAGCAATACAGCGAAAGTTATAAGGCTGCTGTAGCCGGCAACTTTGCTAGTTAATATTTTCGGTGTCCGATTCATGATATTGGTTTAAATCACACCTTCACAAATTTTGCTTTAGATTTGGATACTAGTTTCATTACACGTACACGTCGCTTGAAAATAAAATTCTACCGGCTACCACGTATATTGTTATCGAAATTGAAATTTATTCGATTAATGGCCATATGGCAAAGAATGATGTCCGTCAAAATAGCATCAATGTTTTACCGTCGAACTGGAACGGTGGAAACTGAAACAAAAGAAGTTTCTTTATTTTGTAATTTTCTCAGAACAAATTAAATTATATTCCCTACACTTATTTTCCCTACATTATTATACAGCCCTGGGCCCATGCGCTGCTTTCTTGACAGTATGGTAGAATTGCTATCCTCCGTTATTACTTACTACCGAAAGCGCACACAAGAGAGAATCAAAAAATCTTGCACAATTATACATTTAAATAAAATTGTATTGTTTTTGCGTGAAAGTGTTAGTTTTGAAGCACTTTAATGGGTAAGATATATTTCCTTATCAAAAAATATGTCAATCATTTTCACTTTGGTTTATAATTTAAGCAAGAATCGACTTAGAAACGAAAAACGCTTTCACATTAACTAATTAATTTCATTGTAACGAGAGAATAAGGTAATTTAAAATTTGGTTTCCCTGGATCTTCTAATCTCAGAAATCTAAGGGTCAGTCGCGACGATATACTCAAGGAAGGTCTCTAAGAGTTAAGATAGGATAAAACTAAGGGCGATTCAACAACAGAAATGCCTTGCCTTGATTGGAAAAATAACTTTCCGAGCGAATTAATCGGAACTTTTTACTTAAGAAGAGTTTCAAAGATTGAGACTAGGCGAAATTAAGGACGGTTCTTAAACAGAAATGGATGTATAGATGTAAACATAGGGATAATTGATAGACATTTAGTTATAATAATCGCATTCTATTTCAGGCATTCCGTTGTGGGACTTCCCCAGGTTTAATCAAAAGCCATATATAGCCGAAAAATACAGCCGTGAGAGCTGTGAGAAAATGACAACTTAATAATTTTGGAGTTAGTCAATAATAATTTAGATGGAAAAAACAGTGGATTCATAAAGTGAACTTACCGGTTCTCGATCATAAAGTTGATTTTCATGAAAGTATTGATCCCAAGCTTTCACTGAACTCTATCCACGAAAGTTTGATAGAATCCACTTTAAAGTGTTATCGAAAGACTTGTTGAGATGGGAATCTCAGTCTCAATATTTATGTTCAAATGGTTGAGAATCGACATCCCAAACGTGATCCCGAAGTGAGCTATCGTTATTACATAACAAAAGTAAATGTAAACGATTTTTCAAGAACACTTGACAAATGGTTGAGAGAGTTTACTCAAAAAAAAAGTATTGAGCACATAATTCGAGAAAAATATTTATCAATAAATAATGCTTGTGTTCTTTACTTCAGATCAATTCGGATCAACAAATCATCGTTTGTTGCATATGGATACTGCAAAGATCCATCATGCAATTATATAAAATTTGTTGGATCATTTGAAGGTACGGTCAGAATTTACTCAAGCAGTCTAAATCTGACACATACCATAAATTTGAATAAAAACATGCAGTGTTGGGGTATAAATCGGTTTATCGCAAAGAGCGATTTTCGAGGAGACACTGCAATTGAATTTAGAAAAAATGTATTAATACAATGAGTATGAACCGAGCTTTGGTAGGAAATGATCAAATGGTGCATAAAAAACAATCCTATTATCGGAAGCTCGAAGTGCTTTTGTGGAAAATTGACCACCTAAAGCTGTTGAGTACTAAGATTAAGAATCAAACTTTGCATATGGATGCCACAGGATATATTGTGCAACCGATAAAACTGGTGAATAAAAGAATTTTCTTATATTCTTTAGTTGCACATATTTCTGAGGATGAAATTAAATATCCTGTTGCTCACGCGATTCTATCGAATCACGGAACCTATGACATTGGTCGCTTCTTATGTGAGCTCAATAGGTACTGTGAGAAAAATAAAATAAAATCGCCCCTTTGCAAGCAAGTTATTACTGATGTGAGCTTGATTGGAACAATTTTACAAGAATTTTTCAACTTGAATGATTTGAAGTACAATGAAATGTGCTACAAGTTTCTGTATGGAAAAACAATCCATTTCCGAAAGTTTGCGTTCAATATTGCACAAGCCATTATTGTAAAATTATGTGTCGTGACATCGACAATAAAGTTGGCTTTAGCAATATTGACTGAAGAACTTTTTTAAGAAACGCTCTCGGCTTAGCATATAACATATGCCATATCGAGGATTTGAAGGAATGGTTTAAGAATCTTGCGACGATTCTTTTATGTCCCAGTGTGGATAAAATGGTTGTAGATGCGTTTTCATTCTTTACAAGCCGACAACCTTACCACGTCAAAATTCTGTAAAAAAATATATTCAAGAAGTGGATGACGAGTGTTGTAACATTACATACAATTCAAAGCAAAAGCTTTAGCAAGTTTGCTGAGGAAACTCAAAATCAGATATCAATGCAAAAAGCCAATGACCAAAAAAATTGTTATTAATGTCCTAAAATGGTGAAAGTTCTTTTGGATAAGTTGTATAATAGGTATTGTTATTGATGTTATTGATAAAAGACCAAGCAATGGTCCAATAGAGGCATCCGGTCTTCACCGGATCAGTCATCGCTCTTAAGTCAGATGCTAGGTATTACTTGAGCGGCTTGATGGAATGGCCACTGAGATGAGGCAGCTTCAGGACAAGGTCATCAGTCTTGAGCAAGGGGTTGGTGTACTACGGCCATTATTGGTGCGGGTTAAGGTCTTAGAAAAGACGCTGGCTGCGCAGCAGAACAACAACAACGCGTGCGATTTGCATATGCATGGCGTGCCCTTTGCTGAGGGAGAAAATGTGAGGGGTCTATTCAACCAACTCTGCTTAAATCTAAGACTGCCCGCACGACCGAGAATTAAGGAGATATACCGTGCACGTAAGACACAATACTCTAATGTCGATCCCGTGATCATAATTTAAATGGAAAATATCCGGGAAAAAATTACTATTCTACAAGCCATCGGAGCTTTCCGGCGAGAATTTAAGCAGACACTAACGCTACAGACTTTGGGCTTTGTCTCCCAAGCTCCAGTATATGTCAAAGAGCAGCTTTCAAGAGGTAACTTCATCATTTTCAAAGAAGCCATGAGATTGAAGAAGAATAAAGCTCTCTCAGCGGTGTTTAATAGGCGTGGGCTTGGGCATGTGAGGGGCAGTGGGAACAACAGTAACAGCGTTTTCTGCATTGAGAGGATGGAGGAGCTTTCGCAGTTCTCTCCGTGTAACAACTTTCCTCCGGTTTCCCCCCCTCATACTACAGCTGAGCCCCTCGTTCTGCCTTCGAACCCCTCTGACCAACATTCTATGCCTGAAGCTGCAGCTGGACCTGAAGCGTCTGAAGTTGATAATTTTCGTCAATAGAGTCTTATATAAAGCATATGATGTTGGTAGCCTAAGTATAAGTGTATTATTTAATTCAATGCCTCAGAGCTCGACAGCAGCGATCATGCCTTTCGGCAACAGATTTGATTTTAATGTTCTTGTGTCTATTAGTCAAAAGATTAGTGTATCTTTCCAAACGTATCGTTCATTTATATTTAATTTTAAGTTTATTATTCTTTTTGTATTTGCTGAGTGCGTGCTTCTAATAGGTTCTGATGTTCTCAGTGCTGGGTTATACAAATAGTTCCACAGCGAATGCCATGGTTAGAGTTCTGAGCAAATTCAAACAAGGCCTTACAATTACTCATTTAAATGCTCAAAGTCTTGTGAGAAAAATTGACGAGTTTAGAAGTCTCTTTGTACAGTCCAATGTTGATATTATCTGTGTATCGGAAACGTGGTTTATGTCTGATTTGAGTGATTTGTCTGTTTCGTGTGATAGTTATACTCTATTTCGTTCTGATCGTGTTGGACATGCAGGTGGGGTCGCTATTTATGTCAATAATAAGCTCAGTGCAAAACTAATCTGCAAGCATCCCCATAATAGTGAAATTGAAAATTTGTTTTTGAAAATATGCAATACAAATTCATTAAAAAAAGCACTAATTGGCTGCATATATAGACCCAATCGAACTATTGACTATTCTCAAATACTGGACGTAATTACTGACCTACTACTGTGGGCAAAAAGTAAGGTGTGTAGTGAGTATATATATGCAATCCCAAAAATCCAATATTAATTACAAAGTATGCATATATGACATACAAACGTTTGGCTGCACTAACATTGTTGCCAGCCAAACATATAAAGACAAATGGTCACGCGTAACGTGATCCCCTTTTGCATGCAGCGCACTCAAAAGTGCTAAGCCAACATATTTCTATTTACTTGAAGCCACTCACAGTGGCCAAGACCAAAACATATATCAAACATATATACACTCACACTCTCACATATAAAAGATAAGCATAAAACCAAGGCATAAGCTAAGCAACAGCAGAGAACATTCGAAGCATTAAAAGCGTGCGGACGTTAGGCTTATGCCGGCGTCCCGCTGCCCATACATTCAAATAAACTTAAAACATCAAAAGTATAAATCATCTTATTCGGAAACAATCTTCTTTTTATTATTATATTTTCAATTTAAACTTCGCGGGCCTAACAATTCGGGCTAGTTCTTTTTTTCTTGAGTTGGCAGGACTGTTGATGACATCTGGGCCAAATTCCATGTGAATGTCATTATCAGTAATATATTTACGCTTGTGTTTTCCAAACGACCAAGAGTGTATTTTCGATTTTTACAATGTCTGATTTAATTGAGCAGAGAAGTGCCATCAAATTTTGTTTGCGGAAGGAAATTTCGGCTGCGGAAACGTTGAGGATGTTGCGGAAGGCCTTTGGTGACAACCGACCAATCAAGCGAATATCGTGCTAAAGGCGAGGCCAGACCGAAAAGAGCACGTCAAAGTCGTTCAAAAATCAAGATCATGATGACAGTTTTTTTCGATTTTCGTGGTGTGGTGCACTATGAATTCCTTCCATCCGGCCAAACTGTTAATAAGGAATATTATGTGAGCGTTATGCGTCGTTTGCGTGAAGCAATTCGTCTAAAATGACCAGAATTATGGGCCAACAACTCTTGGTTTTTGCATCACGATAATGCACCGTCTCACACTGCACTCGTTCTTCGTGACCATTTCGCCAAAAATTCGACGCATATCGTTCCGCAACCACCGTATTCGCCTGATTTGGCTCCGTGTGACTTCTGGCTATTCTCAAAACTCAAGAGACCACTTCGGGGAACGCGTTTCGAGTCGATTGAGGAGATAAAAGCTGAATCGAAGAAAGCGCTGATGGCTATACCGGAAAGGGACTATTTGGCATGTTTCGAGGATTGGAAAAAACGTTGGCATAAGTGTATTTTATCGGGAGGGGATTACTTTGAAGGGGATGAAATTGATTTAGAAGAATAAATAAAGATTTTTCATTCTACAAACAAATTCACCTTACTTTTTGCCCACAGTAGTATCTTTAACATACATAGACATTATCATAGCTGGTGATCTTACTAGCAATCTTTTAAAAGAAAGTCATCTGCTTGACAATTTTCAATCATTGAGACTGCAAGTCGTCAATAAATCAACTCCCACCCATTTTTCAATGACCTGTGATACTCTTCTAGACTTATTTTCGTTAGCGATGCGAACAATATATTACTCTATGACCAGGTCTCTGTACCAGCATTTTCAAGACGACCTCATTTTTTTGACCTATGATTTTGACATTAACTATAATCAAGTCTATATCAAATTTAGAGTTTTTAAGAATATTGACTTTACTGAACTTGGCTTGGAAATAACAGCCTGTGATTGGTCGTCACTATCACTATATGTCATGCCCTCTGTAGACTGCCAAGGAGAAATTTTCAATAATTATTTGGACTATTTGTTCAATAAATTCGTGCACATCAAAACAAGAGTCATAAAACCGATGCAACAACCGTGGTTTTGCGCAAGCATTAAAAGACATATTTATTTACGCGACGTTGCTTTTCGTAGGTGAAAGCGGTATAGAAATCCTGATCTATGCATTCATTATAAGAGACTGCGAAATGATGTCACAAAAATGATTAGGACAGCAAAACAAAATTACTATTCCTCCAAATTTTAGAATGGCATTACGACAAAGCAAAAGTGCAGGGAAATCAGTAAAATGGGAATTGGGAAAAATAAACAACATATTGGAATTGACGTAAATGTGAATGAGCTGAATAATAAGTTTGTGCAATTCAATGTACCTGAGGCTATGTGTAACAAGTACCTGAATGCTCAACCCTACTGTGTTAATAGCTTTAGTTTTATGTGTGTCAGTCACTGTGATGTCTAAGAATCTATTCTTAAAATTAGAATTAGGCTGAACCTGAAGACCTTGATAGTGTTAACTCTAAATTTGTAAAAATGTTACTTCCATTTCTTCTTGATCCGATTAAACAACACTGCCATTACAACGTCCACCTTTCCATGTCTATAGAAGAGGGCTAAAATTCTTCCAATTCCCAAATCTAATAACGATTTCAGACCCATATCCATTCTTCCCTTTCTTGTTAAAGTTGTAGAAAACCTAATGGCATCTAAGATGCAACTTTTTCTTAATGATAATTTTCTACTGAGTTGAAAACAATCTGGTTTCAGAAAAAAACAGGAGTTGTGTAACGGCAATTACAAATATAGTAGAAGATATACGTAAGCAGATTGAGTCTGGCTCTGTTTCTTTTTTAACTCTGCTAGACCATAGTGAAGCCTTTGATACAGTCAACCACGAAATTCTTTGCACAAAAATTAAAAACCTGTATAATTTTATAAGCACTGCTGTTAGTTTTATAAGGTCATACCTCACGGGTAGACTCCAAGCGGTTGTCTCTGGTTCCTGTATCTCCAACTTTAATTCATTGTCTCGTGGCGTCCCTCAAGGATCCGTTTTAGGGCCCTTATTGTTTTCTGTCTATGTAAATGACTTACCAAATGTTTTGTCTAATTGTGAAGTTTATCTGTACGCAAATGACGTCAAAATATATGTTAGTCGTTCGCTGTCCCAGATTGAAGACTGTGTTGTTGTCTCTAATAATGTACTCGATAAAATTAACCGTTGGGCCAAAGAGAATGGTTTGGGTTGGAATCCATCAAAATCAAAATGCATTGTCATCCATAAAAAACCAGTTGATACTAGTCTGTTGCCAAAATTGTTTTTAGATAGCACGCCCATTCAATACCAGGAACAGGCAGTAAATCTAGGGATCACCTTTAACAATACTTTGTCGTGGAGCAAGCATATCGCTACAGCAACTGGTCGAACTTATGAGCTACTGCGGCAGCTCTCAGTGTCACAATTGTTTCTGCCAAATTAAATCAAGTTGCTTATTGCAAAAATGTTCCTGGTACCCACACTATTTTATGGTGTAGAGATTTTTCGTCATTGCGATTTGAGAGACATGCATAAATTAGTGGTGGCATTTAATTCCATTGCTAGATATGTATTTAATATTGGGCGCATGGAACATATTTCGCATTTTTCCTACAAGATTTTTGACCTGAGCCTGGCAAAGTGGATTGATCTCAGGACTCTCACATTTCTCCATAAAATCATAAGCACCCGGGAATCGTCTTGCCTATTTCAAAAACTAAAAAATGCTCTATCACAAAGAACCAACAACTTTATCTGTCCAAAATGCTATGCTCGGAGAGACAGTTTTTTGTAAATGCTATTCGTCTGTGGAACGATTTACCTCACCATCTTAAAACTATTAGAAGCACCTCTCAGTTTAACATAAAACTTAAAAAACACTTGCAAATTGATGTTTAAAATTCACTTATAATAGAAAATTAAAATCAAATTTAAATTTAATTAAATTATTAGTATTTTATGTCATGAAACTATATAGTTGGTGCTCCGATATTCGGAAATCGCAAAGTTTTGCCGTTTTTAAACCGGCGACATCTGAGTCCGTGAAATGAAAAGTTAATGCAAAATATAGGTTGATGCACAAACCGACAGCCCACGTAACTATTTGTATTCAGTACTTTAACCTTTTTAGATTTGTCTTACGGACTCATCTACTCAATTCGCATTGAGGCAATATTTTAAACAATTTATTTAATTGAGATACACAAAATTGAGCGAGATTGAAAACTGCAAAAACGGGCGAATTTTGGAGTGCTCTAATTTGAAATCGTACGAATTTGCCGAAATCACAATTCGCAAAAATAAGTGAAAGCCGGAGCATGGCTGTATATATATGTATTAGGTTTGGTTAGTTATTATTTTTCAAATTCTTAATCGTTGAAACAACTGAATCATTGTAGTGACTAGCACAATCGATATAAGTCTCTCTGTACTTGTAGTGCTGGGATAAATCAATAAATTAAATTAAATTAAAAACATAGTGTTATAAAATCACCTCATGATTGGCAAGTTGACCTTGCGCATCAATTTATGCGTTCCCCTCTTAAGGATGGTCAAATAATAAAGGGCAAGCCTAAAAATAGAGCAGCTAAACTTAAGACTAATTTAGATAATTTGTCTGATAAAAGAAAAGCCAAAAAACAAACACTAAAAGTCCAAGTGCAAAGCATGGGGTCATATATATCTGATGATAATGAATTAAAGCCCATTTATAATTTGGAGTTATCTATTGTACCCGAGAACGTTAGCTCCAAACATTCCTATTCGTGCAATGTGGAAAAATTTTAAATGGAAGAAAATTTCAAGACTTGCCTTCTTCGCAACTCTAAATTAATGAATTCCATTACGAAGAATGTACGCTTCTACATATTATACTGTAAAACTCTGTTCGAGTATGTTCACGGCACAAATTTGAATCGGTTTGTGTCGCGGGACGAATTAAGTTATCGATAGTTTAATGTTTGAATTAAGCGCTATGTTAGTATATTTTACTGAATTAGGGATTTTACCCTTACTGAAAGATGCTAAAGCTATATTTAAACCGCCATTATTTGTAATTCGGTCACTTTTGTCATGTGGCTGAGCTAGGAGGAAAGACTGCGGTAAAAGATGATCTATATGATTGGATAAGTTAAGCCTAACCTCACTTGTATACAGAATAAAACCGCCCCGTCTGGTTCCGTCCCCTGGTTCAAACGCTACATCCTGACGTTTCTGCGGACTCTGGACTGGCTAAAATTGCATGCTCCTGCTCCCGGTGCTATGACATCTGTGCCTTTTATTCGAATTTCTCAGCAATGGTTGAGAGTCTGCATGGACAACTTGCGCTGGAGTTCTAATGTGGTGTAACTTATGGTAGTTACAGTGTGTGTGCAATTGGAAGCGCAGCACAGGCTATGGGCTTCCACCCCAGCTATAGAGGTGTCATTTGTGCAATCCGTATTGTCTTGGCAAGGTGCTAAGAGTCTGCAAGGTCAACTTTCGCTGGAGATCTGACGTGGTGCAACATATTGGAGTTGCAGTGTGTGTGTATTTGGAGACTGCACCGCACAGGCCAAGAGCTTCCACCCCAGCTTGAGAGTTCTCATTGTGACGCAGTCAGCGTCAAGGCTGGTTTACCAATCGGAATTCCTGGTAGTCCTGGTTCCTGGTTGGACCTATGCCCATCTCGCATTCACCTAGAAGAAGCCCTCGGCATATGGAGGGGCAACAGACGACCTCAACAGGAGCTGCCACAGTGTCAGCGACTACTACGGTGAGGATGGCGTCTACAAGCTCGCAGCGGCAAAAGACAACCAGCACGTTGGCTGCAAATCAACAAAGCGTCGCTGTAACTGCTCCACAAGAAATCTCGGCCAGCACGGTAGCTGGTGGCGTGACTATACAAGTTAGCATAGTGGCTACAGAAAAGGGCCAGAGCAGTTCAACTTCCCAAGTCGCGGATCTGATACAGACGATCGCCACATTGGAGAGGGAGTTGAAGAGTGCAAAGGCAAACAAAGGTCATACGGGTATGGCTACTGATCCCGTTGAATCAAGCAGTATCGGAGTGGGCAGGGCAGCTAGCACGCTGTCGCCATCTTAGAGTGGAAATTTACCGCGGCCTTTGAGCGGGAACTTGCCGCCATCTTGGAATGGAAGTTTACCGCAACCCGTGAGTGGAGCGTATTCGATTAGTGTGAGTGAGAGCCTGCCGCCATTTTTGGGCGCGGCAAATTGCAACATAACCTCAAGTCACTCGACGCCATACTGCGTGGTGGGCACAGCGCACTCAGCTCCTGGATGTGTGCCATCACATGCAAACCCAAGAGAGTTTGCTACGGCGCAAACACCATCGAATGTGTTTTACGGATCGACGACTCCAGCGGCGAACAATATATACGTACCTCGCAAACTACCGGATCTCCCGGAGTTTGGAGGTCAACCTGAAGATTGGCCAATATTTTTCTGGGCGTATACAGAGACGACGACGGCATATTGCTGCACTGATCTGGAGAACAACCAACGCCTTCTTAAAGCTTTGAAGGGTGAGGCACGTGAGACAGTGAAGTCATTGCTGATACACCCAAGAAATATGATCGCCGTGCTCGAACAAGTGCTGTTTTTAGGTCAATTACAGAGTGTACGGGAGGTGCAACCAATACAAGAGCACAAACTAGCGAAGATCGTGCCTTTCGCAACACGTGTGAGTAATCTTGCAGCCTTTCTACAGACAACCGATAACGGAGAGCAGCACTTGGGGAACCCTACCCTAATTGAGGAGCTGGTCACTAAGCTTCCACTCAACCGGAGAGTGGATTGGGCCAGTCATGCTGCCACACTACGGCCTTACCCGACAGTCGTGCACTTCAGCGGATGGCTGAATGATCTGGCAAATGTGATATGTACGATTTCAGACGTCGAGGGTAAGGAACAGAAGCGTCGTGTGTTGCATGCCAGCACAGACTACAAAGATGAAGACCGACGCGAGGGTCGGTTCAAACGGTGCCCAATATGTAACGGGCAAAACGCAGTCAAGGACTGCAGATATTTCGGCCGAACTCTGCCACTAGTGAGGTGGAGATATGTGAAGGAGCATCGGTTATGTCTTATATGCTTACGCGGAGGTCACACGGCCCGGTCCTGTCATGTGGACGATGAATGCCGAGTGAAAGGATGCCAGAGGAGACATCACAACCTACTGCATGATTATTTTAGTTCCTCTAGAGGTAGACCGCAGCCAACAGACGCTTCAAGTAGAGATGCTAACAGACAAGCGCCGCATCCCGCCGGTTCACATCGGATCGGCATCAGAGGGACACCCCCAAGAGAGGATGTTCAGGCGACTCCAGAAAGGAATATAAGTTGTGTAGATGCGGATAGAGAACGCCTATTGTTCCGCATACTACCCGTAACTTTGTATGGGACAAACAAGCAGCTGGACACCTACGCACTCTTTGACGAAGCTTCGTCCGTATCAATGATCGATGAAGAACTGCTTCGTGACCTGGATTTAAAAGGAGAGCGTCGACAACTTAATATTCAATGGTTTGGTGGAAGGGCTACGAAAGAGCCGACAAACATGGTAAACCTGCAAATTAGTGGAGCAGGGAAAAGTAAACGATATGCCTTGCGAAATGTGTTTGCAATTAACAACTTGAGTTTGCCGATGCAGAGTTTGTGTCGAAGAGATGTCGAAGCAACAAATAGAGACGTGCGCCTCCCAATGAAGCCGTATAGCAACGCAGTGCCGAAGCTTCTTATCGGACTGGATCATGCGCATCTGGGATTGCCAATGCAATCAAGACGACTTGGGAAATATGGACCATATGCGGCCGACACCGAGCTTGGATGGGTGGTTTTTGGTCCCGCAATAGGTCATTCAAATTTGCCACCACCAAAGAAAGACGCTGTGCAGAAGATGGTGAATGACTACTTTGAGATCGAGAATTTTGGAGTAAAGCCTGCTCCGCTGGTCGCAGCCAGCGCCGACGCCAGGGCTCAGAAGATGCTCGAAGACACCACGGTGAGATTGGGGCAACGATATCAGACTGGACTATTATGGAAGGGCAACAACACTACGTTGTCAAAAAGCTATGATATGGCGTACAGGAGACTCGTCAATATTGAACTGAAAATGAAGCGTGACGAGCAGTTTGCGCAGGCCTACAGAAATTTCATGGAAGCCTATGTCACAAAGGGATACGCTCGACGATTAGAGCATAAGGAGGTCGCACTAGCTAACAACGACAAAGTTTGGTACCTGCCGAATTTTGAAGTCGAGAGCCCGAACAAGCCAGGGAGAATTTGGCTGGTTTTTGACACGGCAGCAAAGGTGGGCGATGTTTCATTGAATTCTGTGCTGGAGAAAGGACCGCAGCACTACAAGCCACTGCCTGCTGTACTCTTTCACTTCCGAGAAGGTGCAGTTGGAGTCTGCGGGGACATCAAGGAGATGTTCCTCCAAGTGTTGATACAGCCCCAGGATAGATGCGCTCAGCGGTTTCTGTGGCGAAACGGCGACGACCAACGGGATCCTGATGTGTATGAGATGATGGTGATGACGTTTGGAGCAGCGTGCTCACCAAGCGCTGCGCACTTTGTGAAAACTGTCAATGCGCTGCAGTACCAAAATACAGATCCGCGTGCGGTCAAGGCCATTACCGAATGTCATTATGTGGATGACTATGTGGGTAGCTTCGCATCTGAGTCTGAGGCAATTGCTGTATCAACACGGGTGAGAGAAATTCATGCTAATGATGGGTTCGAGTTGTGCCAATTTACTTCTAGCTCACCAACTGTGAGCCACGCCTTGGGCCAACATGGGGCTGCCAAGAGTGTGGGATGGAGCGATGCTGAGGAGAAAATTCTGGGCATGTATTGGCAGCCTGCCACGGATGACTTCAAATTCAATGTGAAGTACCATCGAGTTCCCAGATGCGTGCTGGGAGGTAAACGGATCCCCACCAAGAGGGAATTTCTGAGCCTGGTTATGTCAACCTTCGATGCATTGGGATTTCTATGCTGTTTTATGGTTACCGCCAAATTATTGCTGAGAGAGATTTGGCGAAGCGGTATACAATGGCTCAGGATTTGTGCGAGCTATACAATTGCACGTCTTCGTGGATGCAAGTCAATCAGCATTTGCTGCCGTAGCCTATTAGAGGGTCACCTATGATGAAGAGGTGCGGGTGTGCTTCGTCTGTACAAAGACAAAGTGCGCGTCGATGAAAACTATGACGATCCCACGTCTGGAGCTGCAAGTAGCAGTTTTGGGTACAAGACTGATGGACACTGTCAAACAGGAGAACAGTGTGGCCATTAGTGATGTCGTACTCTGGGCCGACTCCAAAACGGTGCTGCGATGGATAAGCAGTACCCACCGCCGATACAAGCAGTTTGTCGGAAACAGAGTGGCGGAGATTTTGGAGTCTACGGAGGTCACTCAATGGAGATGGGTGCCTACAGCTGAGAACGCAGCCGATGATGCAACAAGGGCGCAAAGCTTCGTGGACCTCAGCATGGGCTCACGATGGCTAAGCGGGCCCACATTTTTGCGGCAGCCGGAGAGCTGTTGGCCGCAACCTACGCCGGGCACTGAATGCTGTGCACGAGATGAGGATGAAGAAGAGATGCCTAGTGAGTTTGCCCTGGTTGCTACAAACGACTTCTTTATATCGTTTCAGAGATTCTAAAGCTTCAACCGACTTGTAAGGACAACTGTCTGCTATGATAAAAAGGTGCTCATTTTCAACTAACACATATCCAGCTTGTTCAACCTCCAAGTATGAAAAAGTCGGATTCACACTCATTAAGTACAATCTTGGACTCTGTCGCTGGTTTGCGTGGCTCATTACTTTCTTTGGGCACAGAAGCAGATATTATGAATGCAATTCTAATTCACAATCTTTTATTAAAGGCAAATCCAGATGCCAATCAGGCCTATGATCGAGCGCAGGGCTATGAACAGCTACCAGCATGGGAAAATTGCTTCAAAACGCTAAGCAGGTATTGCCAGTTCTTGGAGTGCAATTCGCCAGCCCCAAACAGTGAGAAGGTGACAGCTAACCGCCAGGAGAACCAAATCATGCTTAAGAAGGCGTTCGTAACCGCACAATCCACTTGCATCAAGTGTAAGGCATTGGATGACTGTCTGGGTAAATGTCCTTCATTTGCAGCGCTTACTTTAGATGAACGTTACAGTTTTGCTAAAAAAATGTCACTATGTCTAAATTGCTTATACAAAAGGCACATGGTGGCAAATTGCAACTCCAAATACAAATGTCGTGCATGTCAAGGATCACATGACACAAGTTTGCATCGGTTTGATCCATCTGGGCAGCAAACCAACAGCTCATTATCAGCTCTTGCAGCATCAGCTATCGAACAAGGTCCAACACGTGCAGTGTCATTGCTAGCCAGGCAGTCCTGACGCGCTCTTATTCCAACAGCAGTCATCCTCATCAAGGATAAATATGGCACATATCAACCCGCACGAGCTCAAATCAATTTCATCATCGAAGAGCTAGCTAAAAGACTGCAGCTGCAGTTCAATCGACAGGAGCATGAGATTTCAGGCAACGCTGACGTTCGTGCAAAGATGAAGTTTTCCGTATCTACAGTCATCAGGTCAAGAATTGGACCTGATGAATGGCCGCTGCAATTTGTAGTCACCAAATCAATATCTACTGACTGATGGAAAAATCTCTTTAGACCCTTACCTGCCATGATTGCTCAACACATTACTCGGATGTATAGTAGGTGGAAAGATAGAAGAACCCGTGAGCACAAGGGCTCAGGTTCTTACTTGCCACATCGCGAACGTTGGCCTACATGATTCATTACGAAAATTTTTGGAAATTGAAGAGTTCCTGAAAACAATCCAGTTCACACAGCAGAAGAACATTTTCTTTCAACCACAACATTTCTTGAGTCCGGACGAGTACAAGTTCGCTTGCTATTCAAGCACCCTCTGGAAACTCTTGGTAATTCAATGGAGCATGCCAAGTCTCGTTATTGGAACTAAAACGGCTATTGGAACGCCAACCACAAATAAAACAAAAATACATTGACTTTATGAACGAGTATATGGCAATCAATCATATGCAGCTAGCACATCACGTTGATGTCTCTCAACCACACTACATTATCCCTCACCATTGCGGGCAGCGCCCAGAGAGCTCATCAATCCAACTTCGCGTGGTCTTTGACGCGTCAGCAAAGACATCAACAAATCGTTCTCTCAACGATATTGTCATGGCTGGACCAACAGTCCAATAAGCACTCACACTAACGACACTTTCGATTCGCCTTTACAGGCATGCGCTCACAGCCGACATCTCCAAGATGTATCGGCAATTCATCGTGGACCCAAGGGTCCACAACCTTCAATTGATATTTTGGAGGTCATCGCCTGACGAACCATTGGAATTGTGTGAGCTCAATACAGTTACATACTGCATGGCATGCGCACCTTACTTAGCCATTCGAAGCCTACAATTCATAGCTGAGCAGCATTAACAAGAATTCCCTATTGGCACAACTGTCACCAAGAAGAGATGTACGTGGACGATCTCCTAACCGGAGCAGACAGCATTAAGGAGTTGCAAGTCAAGGTGAGTGAAGTCACACAAGTCCTATCCAAGGCAGGATTGGAACTCGCAAAATGGAATGATAGCCATCTAATGGAGCATACACACGAATTTCGAATCAAGACAGAAGGCAAGGATATAACAAAGGCGCCTGGAAAGTCGAACACGATATTCTTTGTTTTCGGTATAACATGCCAACGGGCGAAGAGGCAACAAAACGCCGAGTTGCCTCCATAATAGCTCATTTCTACGATCTGCTGGGCTTGCTAAGTCCTGTAGTCATCTGTTGCAAGATCTTTACTCAGGAACTTTGGTTACATGACTTGAAGTGGGATGAGCCGCTGCCTGCGGAGCTCAACACTCGTTGGCAACGAATTGAAGCTGATTTGGATCAAGTCAACCAGGTCCAAATATCCAGATTCGTAAACTCATCACCACAAAACGTTGGCCAAATCCATGGATTTGCAGATGCGGCTCAGCGTGCCTACGGCTGTTGCATCTACTTACTAGCCTCTATCAATGAAACATACACATCAATATTGGTCATTTCCAAATCCAAGGTTGCACCAATCAAGACAATATCACCGCCAAGCAGTTCTGTTGTGCAAACTCTGGCACAAAATTAAACACAAATTTGAAATTGATACTAATTCTACATTTTTCTGGACAGATTCAAAGATTGTGCTGCACTGGCTTAGGATGCGTTCCTCACAGCTAAATTGTTTTGTCGCGAACCGGGTGGCAGAAATTCAGGAAAAGTCTACAGATGTCATTTGGCGACATGTGCCAGGAAAAAGTCACCGCTTATGTGCTCCGAGTATTCAACAAGGTCCCAGCAGACAACACTCTAACTGTGGAAAAAGCATTGCACATTTCATCACGGGAATTGCAGCACTCATTTATACACATCGTATCTTTAATTCAACACTCATTATTCGCTAAGGAGATTGGGCAACTACAGTCCAGTCAAACACTCAAGCCTGAATTTCAAAATATGAACCCATTTTTGTCCATGACGGAAGGCGCAAATCAATCCCTAACAGTTCTTCGAGTGAGTGGTCGTTTAACTCACGCACCTATTCCATTTGACGCAAGATGTCCCTTACTCCTTCCAAGGGATCATGAGTTCACATGGAAATTCGTTAATCACTTGCACCGCATTAACATGCTCGCTGGCGCCAAGGCTTTTATTCGGTTACTTCGACTTCAAGTGTGGATTCTTAACGCTCGGAAACTGGTCAAATCGGTAGTGATGCAATGTATTCACTGCTATCACTACAAACCTCGCCTTACGAACCAGATCATGGGATCGCTACCATCAGTTCGGCTGCTGACGATAAATCCATTCACCGCATCCGGAGTTGATCTGTGTGGACCATTCCTTACGTCATACAAAACCTATTTGGCGATCCTTGTTTGCTTTTCATCAAAGGCAGTACACGTTGAGCTTCTCTCAGATTTATCAACTAACACTTTTATTCTCTCGTTAAAGCGTTTCTTTTTTCGCAGAGGCACTCCACATCGCATTTACTGCGATAATTCTACGAACTTCACCGGAGCATGCACACAACTACACCGATTCAAATTAGAGCTCTTCAGCCAGCAAACCGAGCGTGAGCTGGAAACGTTCAGCAACGTCCATGGCGTAGACTTTCACTTCATCCTGCCTCGAGCACCACACTTTGGTGGGCCGCCGCCTCGGTGAAGTCCATGAAGAGTCTCCTAACAAAGTGTATGTCCAATACTGGAATGACATACAAAGAACTGACAACCTATTGCAGCTCAATCTGACGAACCTAACGATGGGGAAGACCTTACCCCTGGGCATCTCCTGACGGGAGCATCATTAAAGGCCAGCAATCGACGACAGCAAATTGTCCTATATATCCTGCTGGCATCGCAAAACTTTTTCAAAGCAGCGCTTCTGGGAACTATGGCGACGCGATTATCTACATACTGTTCAATTACGTTCAAAGTGGCGTACTCCAGAGGCTAACATATCAACTGGTCAATTGATTCTCATCCATGACATGACACCGGGAGGATCTCCTTGCCTGCCGAAGGGGGCAAGGTTCCCAACAAGGTGGTTAAATTTCCCAAATTTCGTGGCGTATTGACAAAACCCTACCTATCTTGATGGAGCTCCAGGGGATGGTTTTGGGGATGACACAATAAAAATAAAAGGAAGGTCACCACTTTAGGTCAGCACTATCCCGGACACGGAGTACGATTAATTTGGGACAATTACAAACGAAAATTGCAAGTATCATTATAAATGTAAATGGTAAGTGCTCGCTTACTACACGAAAAAAAATATAAAAATAAAGTGACACTTGGGTGTCAAGAAAAAAGGCGTGACGTGGTCAGCCTTTGTCTCTGACCACGCTGAAAATTTAAAAAATTTAATTTAGGAAAATTTTCCCCTCCT
The DNA here is from genome assembly GCA_035044965.1 of Lordiphosa andalusiaca. Taxonomy (NCBI): domain Eukaryota; kingdom Metazoa; phylum Arthropoda; class Insecta; order Diptera; family Drosophilidae; genus Lordiphosa; species Lordiphosa andalusiaca. Next base: position 113,610 of record JAWNNM010000546.1, read on the forward strand.
CAGCTAAACACTTCTACACTACCTTACCCCTATTCATATATATCGAACTATCGCTAATACTTATACTAAACTATCGGCAAAACGATCATCCCTGACACAACTACCTACAGAAAACAAGCAATGACAACACCAAGCGAGGATTTCTAGTGACGCTGATGACCCTCCAAACCCACAGCGAAGGAATATTCGCGAGCATGGGACTTCGAATTTTGGGCACAACCAGCCGACTATGAAGACTATGAAGATCCACGCGTGACCACTTTTCGACCTCTGATATTTCCCTAAAAGTCAATATACCATTTTTGGAACGGTCTTTCCTGACCAGTTCCCACTTGCAATTTATAATTGGGTGCTTTTATTTCTTTGCAGGTACTACATGACCGTACAAACTCCCGAACTTGGATTGACATCTCAGGACAATATAATTTCCGCCGCAGGATTTCTAGAGTCTTCGCCACTCCACCATGAGATGCGGTAGGTTCCGTGTGTGCACGCTCTATCAAGGTGGTGGTCAGACTACTTGGCACCCATAGCTTTCATTCGGTGCCTTCCAATTTGTCCTCTATCCTCTCTGCACTGGCACGTTTGAACAGCATTCCGTTTTCCACCCGCAAGTCCGGTAAGTGTTCTTTGTTTTCGGTCGACTCTCGTACTAATTCGACGTATTCCTCTGCAGTGAACTCTGTGGTTTCAAAACCTAACATATCCTGCGGTTCCAGATAGATCTCCCCCACGCTCCTCGAAAGTTTATCTGCTACAATGTTGTCGCTGCTCTTCCCATGCTCGATGTTAAAGTTGTGCCCTTGCAACTGTAGCGACCACCAAGCTAAGCGTCCCGCCAAATCCTTCATGGACATGAGCCATTTCAGGCTTGCATGGTCGGTTATACAGGTAAATGGAATGCCCTCAATATATGGACGGAACTTTCGGATAGCTCGAACGTCTGCAAGGCATTCCTTCTCCGTCACCGTGTAGTTCTTTTGATGTTTGTTCATCTTGGCGGAGAAAAACGCTATCGGTCGCTCTTGTTCCTTGTCATCTCGTTGGAAGAGTACTGCACCCACTCCTACTTGGGAGGCATCGCATTGCACGTAAAAGTGCCTGGAAAAGTCGGCGTGCACCAACACTGGAGCAGACATCAATGCCATTTTCAAAGCTCCGAATGCTTGGATCGCTTCATCATTTAGGCGAAACTTGCCTCCAGGTTTCTTCTTCAACGCCTCCGTCAATGGTGCCGCTAACGAAGAGAAATTCTTAATAAAGCGCCTATACCAGCCCGCAGTGCCAAGGAATGCTCGCACTTCCTTGATCGATCTCGGCTCTGCGATCTTCTGAATGGCACTAATCCTCTCCGGATCCATCTTTAACGTACCCCCGCCTACCAAGAAACCCAAGTATTTCAGCGTTTTAAAGCAAAATTTTGATTTATTTAATCCAATTGTTAGATTCGCCTTCTGCAGACACTCTGCTACTCGATCCAAATACTTGAGGTGCGTCTCGAAGTCCGGTGATATGATGAGGAGGTCATCCAAATAGACGAACACATTAGATCGCAGTTCCTCCGGGATGACCTTGTCCATGAGACGTACCAACCGTTGGGCCGCATTGCATAGACCGAATGGCATAACTCGGAATTGGTAGAGCGGTCTCCCGGGAACAGTAAACGCCGTATATGGTCTACTTCGCTCGTCCAATTCTATTTGCCAAAATGCGAACTTCAGATCCACGCTGGATATATAGTGTGTTTGGTCGATTCGGGACAGGATTCCCTCAATGCAGGGCAGTGGATACGCATCTTTGATCGTCAAGGTGTTCAGTTTGCGAGCATCTAGGCAGAAGCGATCCTTATCCGGACGCCTGACAACGGTCGTCCTGTTACTCCATGGGCTGCTACTCTCCTCGATAACTCCCAAAGCGAGCATCTTATCAATCTCAGTCGTTACCACTTCCTGCATCGCGGGAGACAATGGGTATGGTCTGTCCTTGAACGGTTGCGCTCCCTCAATCAACTCGATCGTATGTTTCTCCGCAGTCGCTCTCCCTAGGCCGACCTTTTCATACGTCAAAAATTTTGATTTCACCGTTTCTAATATGGCCCTTTCCTTTTCAGGTAACGTCCAGCACTCCGGATCGCACCGCTCCTCTTCTTCCTCTTCCCCATAATGGGACATTTGCGCAGCCACTAGCTCGGCCAAGTGGACTTCTGCTTCTTCGCTGCCTACAAGGCCCAAGACTGCTGGTGCTAGTCCGAACGCGCGCCAAAAGTCAATGCCTAAATAGGCTGCCTGCTCCAGATATGGACAGACATAAAAAAGGACGTATTTTGAGACTCTTCCATAATTTACTAACAGCTCTACTCTCCCAATTATGGATCGATCCTCCCCAGCTGCTGTACGGACTATCGAGGTATACTTCTTCATGGTGATTCCTAGACTATCTAGGAACTCTCGACTTCCGCTACCTATTAAGCTGACGCTAGCTCCTGTATCCAAAAGACCTTTGAGGGCTCTTCCGTTTATGGATACCTCAGCAAACACTCGAGGATCCGGCTTTTCTCCACGCTTTACGGCATCTACCACCTGACGTCTTACAACGCGTCTGCGTTTAAACCGTTCTCGAGCCTTCTTGATCCTTTGTGTGACCTTTCTCATGCCTCCCAAATGGTGATCTCCAAGAATTCGATTCCTTGTCTCTAAATAAACGCGCATTTTCTCTTCATAGGGTAAGTATTATAATTTATTCTTATTTATTATATGATTATTATGATTATTAATATTTTCATTATGTTAAGCGCCTATTTCGCGGGCTTGGCTGCTGAGTACACTGCTCCCGCCTTCGCTGCACTCAGACTTCCGTTTTCCGCGCACTGGGGACACCGTGGAGCGATGGTGTCTGGATGCCCGCATCGGAAGCAAAACATTTTCCTCTCCTCTGCATCACAATCGCGAAATCCGTGTGAACCTTTTCCGCAATTCCAGCAACCAACTCTACTCGGGACCTTGCTTCAAATACGGACTTCCTCCACGTTTGCCTCTGGATCACTATCTTTCGGATCTGCTTGCGCTTCTCTAACTAGAGCATTGCCTCCAGGAGAGTATCTTCCTGCTGTATAGGTAGGTCGCCCTCGTCGCCCGACTGTTCTCTCTACCTCGAGGCATTTCTTGCGTAGCTCGACCATGGTGGATAAATCCATGGCATACATATAACGTACGATACTGTCCCGCAGACCTTTCTTGTTAATATTCTGTAATTGTCGCTCCATTATCGGCTTTTCCAAACGCGCCGCCAGCTGCTGTATGGAAGCTCGTCGTGTTCGGCTTGACGTCTCCTGAACCGATCCAACAACGACCGTCTCAGCTGCGCCCAATTTGCAATCCTGCTCTGTCGAACATGCACCCAATTCCAATCCCGCGCACGCCCAGTCAGCAAAAGATGGACATTTCGCAAAATTTCTCGCCAAGAGCATTGGTATTGGGACTGAGTCGAAATACGAAATCTTCGACTGAATTCCTAGAACTATCGCCGTCAAAGATAACGTTCCATTCTTCCAATTTTGGCCATGGATGTACTGGATTACTGTCATTCGCGTAGTCATCCTCCACCGCGGGGAACTCGCGCCGTCCTCGGTCCATTTCTTATTACCGGATTTCGCCAATTTCTTGCTTCCACCGTCGCGTACGTGGGACTCGAATCACTTTCCGCGGCGCCCATGAATGCTTGGGTCAACGGTTTTGGTGGCACCATGAGTGGCCTTGTTCCAGCTCGCTGCCCTTGCCCGTGGTCCCTCAGATTTTTAGGGATCGCTCCAGTTCCCATCATTACTCGTGGCTGATCTTATAGCTGCGGACAGGCCTGGCTTTGAACTCTTCTTTGGGTATTTGGGTTGGTCCCAGTTGGAACTATTTGAGGCCTGATGACATCGTTAAGCATCTTCATTAGCTCCACGAACCCATTCCTTATTTCCAACTGGACAGCTTCGCTTATCCCCGATGGAAGCGACTTACGATACGTTGCGTGCGCTTGGGCTAAAACAGCGTTGACGGCTGCGGATGCCTCTGTCATCATCCCGGGGCCTGGGAATTCCAAGTCTTGCTGCTGCTCTAGCTGCGTATCTACTCGCAGTTTATCCTGACTCCTCTGTTTTTGATAATTCGTCAGAGTACGCGGCAATCCACCGGCGCTGCACCAGTCTCGTTGTCCGATCCCCACAAATCATTCGCATCGTGGCCCTAACGATCTCAATTGGTGGTCGTGATTCTCACCGACCTCCTTGTCTAAATACCTTTTCTCATCTATTTCTTTTCACAAAACAATAACAATTACTCAATTTATATCGATTATCTTACTACCACTACCACTTCTCTCAAATTAATCTGACTCCTTATCTCTTCTACTCAATCTATCCAATACTTTTTTATTAAAATCTACGACCACTAATCTCAAAACTCGAATCTCTACAATTCTTCCATAAATTTCAGCAAAACTTCACTTCATATAATGATGGGGGAGGGAGAATTATACTCTAGCCGGAACCTATCCGAATGCTTCTCGACGCTTTTCAGCTTGGTTTCCTGTCAGACATAGTCGTCGACTGCTCAGGTCCTCAAATTACCTTTGATGGCCGGCAGTCGATGAGCTATTTCTACTTTACGACTCCTTGTGGATTTCGTATCTGTCTGTCCTTCCACGAATTATCGAGTGTGGAGTTGCCGCGCGGAATCCAGGAATCACATATATTAACGATAAGTACAAAAAAAAACAATTACTGATTTGCCAATTTCTAATCTATTCTAATTAATCACAGATTTGTATCACAGATGATTTTGAATTAGTCCTTATTCGAGGATATCCACCTGATGGCGAATCTACGGCCTTATTTTCGGCGAAGACGACACACCTAGGCTTCTTCTTTTCAAATCCACTGCAATTCTGTGCCTTCCTGGAGCAGTCAACCCTCTTTCGGCGACAGGTGAGCCCCCAGTTTTATTAATATCTTCCTTAACCGGATTCTAATCACCTTCGGTGGTCTCTTCAGTTGTTCCTTTCCAGCGCAATTGCATTCTAGTCCTTGCTACCTCCAAGCCGCTGTTAGGTTGGCTGAAGCTACCACGTTGGTTTATCTATACGAGAAGTCGTATTATCGAATTTATTTATATTTTTTTTCAATCGCAGCGACGCACAGTGGCCGGATTCGCGAATTTGGCGTTGCAAAAATCAATTTTTGATGTTCGATTTTTTTGAGCAGATTTTTTTAATTCAATAAAGGGAACCCCAGATAGCCCAAAAAGCTTTGGTTTTTTTGAATTTGGTCAATTAGTTTGGTTGTTACAGTGGTTCAAAGTTGAAGAATTTTTCAAACTGCTGAATTTTTAATTTTTTGGTTACAAATGTCAATTTTGTGAGCGTATAAAAACCAAACGGTAATACCGATTTGAATTTGCTTGATTTTTTTGAAAAGATGCATTAATTCTTAACGTGAATACATTAACAAAATTTATTATTTCAAAGTTGAATGTTCCACATTCAAGTTTAAGGTGGACACTATTTTTGGTTGAGTTTTTTAACTTTGATAGACTCGAAAATATAAATTTCACCCGATTTCAGTTGTTTCGGAGCATAGGTATTATATATTAGTCTATTTATTAATGTATTGTAAAAAATGCAGATGCCACCACCTGCCACCTTAGACGTTACATTGATATTTGCGATTTAATCTACAGGTAAATAATATTTGGGAAGAACAAGTATAAACGAAGAAGAAGAAGAACGTTGCAGGCAAAATTTTAAAGCGTATTTTATGATTTACTGAGATAGGTAACACATAATATAGGTAGTTACGATTGGCCTTTTCTGATTTTGCGCTTTACAACTAACAAGTGGGTGGATTTTTTACCTACCCTCGAGTGACCCTTTCAACAGGTACTAGCTATGTTTGAAGTTGCTCATTGTCTTTTGATGGTGTTGTGAATTGTTACCTAATATTGCGTAACCCTTTCAAAAGGATTTAGTTTTTTTCAGACCATGATGGCATTTTTTTGCCTGTTGCTACCTGTGTTCCTTGTGTACATACTTATAAAGGGCTTACTCCAGTAAAGGCAGATTATTCAGACTTGAACAGTCGAGCGAAAAAGTACGCACACATAGTGATATTTGTTTTATCGAAAATGGACAACAGCAAATTATTTGAGTTCTTCAAAACCGCGGAATCACAAAAAGCTTTTAACTATGGTTGATGGAAAAGTCTTGAACGACATTTCAAACACCAAATCAACTCTGACATGTGCCATCTGCAAGAGAAAGCAAAAAGACTTTCAGGAGTTCGAGACATCGGAAACGGACGAGCATAATAATGAATACGGAAATTCTCCATTGCATGCGAGGATCAGATGCATGGAATTCATGCTCAAGTTGGCATATACTCTTCCACGAAAAGGAGACGACTCTGATGACATTACCAACTCCAAAACAATGGAAAATAGAAGGAAACAGGATATACAACAGAAGTTCTTGGCGGAGCTCGGGCTAAAACTCGACTGCCCGAAACAGGGCTATGGAAACACGAATGATGGAAATACATCCCGGAGATTCTTCAACGACGATTATGCAACTGCTCAGATAACAGGAATTCATCTGGATGTCATCAAACGGTTTAAGAACATTCTCAATGTCTTAAGCTGCGGCAATAATGTTGATGCTACAAAATATGGAAAATATGCCAAGGAGACAAGAGATATTTTACGTGCAAAGTACCCAGAGAAAAAACTTACTCCTACTGTTCATAAAATATTGGATCATGGTGAGCAGCTTATAAAACAACAACTTTTATCGATGGGAGAGTTGTCAGAGGAAGCCCAAGAATCCAAAAACAAGGACTACAAAAGGTATAGATATGCGAACACGTGCAAAATATCTCGACATCAAGAAAATACACACCTTTTCAACATGTTGTCGGCCTCCTCTGATCCTCGTATCTCATCTCTCAGACACATCAGGACACTCGCGGAATTAACCAACGAATATTCCCCAGAAATATTAAGACAATTAAGCACTAATGATATGAATACCTATACTGACAACATTTTACAAGAAAATTAACCATTCAAAAGTTAGAACTAATTTTGTATGAAAATTATTTTTTTTAGCAAGTACAAATTAACTTGTTATACATTTTTTTTTAATTTTTAATATTATTAAAACTTAATTTTTAATAAATCAATTTAAAAAAATTAAAATACGTAGACTTTTTCATACAATTTTTTCGGAGTATTAAATTATGAACTTTGGCAGCCGATTCTGTGTCCCCCTGTTAACCTACAAAGATGAACGTACGCTCATTTTAAAGCTACAGTAATTCTCTATCCTCGTCCCTTTGAAATTTTTCAAATATCTCTTTCCGTTAAAAAGTTATGATTTTTGCAACGCCAAATTCGCGAATCCGGCCACTGTTCGACGCTTCATACAGGTGTGATGCGCCGCGCGCCGACTTAATTTCAATTGGGCGCCATATTGTTACGGATCTGCATTTTGTTTCGATGGGCAATCCGGCTGGCTCAGTCCATCTCAAAAGGGCGCGGATCTTTCCCTGCCCGCAGTCCGCGCTCCCTCCTTTCCTGAGATGCTCCCTTTTCGGCTTAGCGAACCATCACCCAATTCATTCGGCCTAGAAGGGCCTAATCCTGGCCAGAACGCATCTTTACCCCCCCATCGCACAAACTTAACCCAGCATCTTTATTTTCATCTATGGGACAATTATATTTTCTTAAACTTAACAAAACTCATTTAACACTAAGTTTGGAACCTTTTTAAATAACCATTTACAATATCTTTAAATTTTGCTCTTTTTATGTTTTTTTTTCAATTCAGTTGCCCTTGCCTTCGCACTACGAGTCCGGGAGGATCTCCTTGCCTGCCGAAGGGGGAAAGGTTCCCAACAAGGTGGTTAAATTTCCAAAATTTCGTGACGTATTGACAAAACCCTACCTATCTTGATGGAGCTCCAGGGGATGGTTTTGGGGATGACACAATAAAAATAAAAGGAAGGTCACCACTTTAGGTCAGCACTATCCCGGACACGGAGTACGATTTATTTGGGACAATTACAAACGAAAATTGCAAAGTATCATATATATAGGTAATTACTTATAAATGTAAATGGTAAGTGCTCGCTTACCACACGAAAAAAAATATAAAAATAAAGTGACACTTGGGTGTCAAGAAAAAAGGCGTGACGTGGTCAGCAAATTTAAAAAATTTAATTTAGGAAAATTTTCCCCTCCTCAGCTAATTCCTCTTCTACTGCTTTAATTTCTACTGCTTGCCGACCCCAAAACGATCATCCCTGACACAACTACCTACAGAAATCAAGAAATGCCAACCAAACACAAATTTTACAAGCATAGCTTTATTTACCAACGGCTTCGCTCGCTTTGCATCAATTTGTTACTAATTTATCATGCTGGTAATATTTTATAATGTAATGCTTTCAAAATGTTCATGGAGCTGATCAAATGAAGATCAAAACAGTGGCAAACAACAACTTTCCGCATATTTTGTAACTTTGTGGGTTGATTGTACAAATATTTAAAATCACATATTCCGTACTTTTTTGAATGTAGCTCATAAAATACGTTTGAAGCTAATCGCTTTTACGCAATCTTGACCACCAATATTCTGTCATTGTTGTATTTTCAAATAGATCTTAAAAATGAGTTTGAGATTGATCGTATGAAATACTAAACAGTTTCATTCAGCAGCAGGCTTTGTTAGTAGGTTTTCAAAAATTGGACAGCTAACTATTCCGTAATTATTTAAGTGTAGGTTTGAAAAGTAGGTTGGAGCTAATCTCTTGGAGCTGATTATTCGCACATACAACCTTGACCACCTATTACCCACCCAGTTTGGTGAATTATCCGGAAGAATGGCATACAGGTATTTGTTGAATTTATTTATAGATCTTTACAAATGAGTTTAAACCTGTTCGGATGACATAATTACAAATTTTTTCGAATAAATCGAATAAATATATTATAGCTCGGATAAGAATTCTTTGAAACCCCCAAATAACAGTATGACAAAAGAAGTGGCTCTAGTGATACCTGCGAATCTGTTTGAATGCCTAGGTTTTAGAGACACGGCCTCTGGAGCTGCTTGTTGGGGAAGATATATTGGTGTACCCTCATAACAAGAAGGTAATTCGTGACTAATCTTTTGTTTTGGACATGCCGAACTAAGCGTAAGATAATAATTATTAGTTTTATGGGCTATAAGTTTTATATGCAGCTGTAATAGAATATTTGTTATTCGTGAAAAATTATTCGCAGATAATTTATTCTGACACGAATAAATTGTTGAGCTAATAAATTTCGATTATTTTTATTTTGAATAAATTATTCGGATAAAGCAACATTTTATTATTATTCGAATAAGAATAATTTTTCATAAAATAAATTATTTTCGCTATCCGTATTCGAATAAAAAAAATGCCAACTCTGATTCTTACGCACATTTTCCGACTAATGAATTAGATTTTCCAATATTTAAAATGTATATTCACAAATTCCATATTTTTGTATGTGTAAATTTGAAAATGAATTTGAATTTAATCAAGAGAAAGTTAAAAATTGCTCCAACCCACCAACAAAAACGAACATAATTTTTTTTGGAATTTCCAAATAGAGCTTAGAAAATTAGTTTGAATCCGATCGAAAGGAAAACAAAAAGTATTTTTTTGTAAATTGAAAAGCTACATTTAGCAGTTTTCCGGCCATTTTCCGACTTTAGGAATAGGTTTTCCAAAATTTGAAAGTTACCTATTTCGTATTTAGTTGCGAGTAGTTTTGAAAATGAGTTTGTAGCTAGACGCTGGGTACTAAACACTGGGTACTAAACACTTGAGTATTCATTAAGATCTTTGAAATTGAGTTTGTACATGATTGGATGAAAAACAAAAAAGTTGCATACAACAGTTTTCCGCCCATTTTCCGACTTTGGGGGTAGATTTTCCAAAAGTGTAAAGTCACGCTGTTTATACATTGTTATGTGTAATTTTGAAAATATGTTTGGAGCTAATCGCTCGGATCTAAACTTATTCAACCTTTTACACCCAATTTTCACGCTGGGGGGTGAATTTTCCGGAAGTATGCAGTCATTGTTGAATTTTCATATAGATCTCTGAAGATAAATTTGAACCCGATCAGATGAAAAACAAACGAGAGCGTAAGATTAAGTCGGCCCTGCCCGACTTCGAAATACCCGTTACTTAAGGCAATTAGTGTTTAATAACCTCATGCGGCTCAGATAAGTATGCAACTTTTTTTAACTCTGCCATTTATTATCCGATCTTTATGAAAATTTGTGAGATTGTACATATTGGCCACATAGTGCATACTGCAAAATCAGAGCTCGATAGCTTAAAAATTGTAGGAGATATTCAAAAAATTTTATTGCGGGGGCGGGAAGGGGCGTGGCCAAAATTTGAAACAAACTTGATCTGCCTACAGACAATACTAGCTTACATCTAAAATTTGGTTGCTCTAGCTCTTCTAGTCTCCGAGATCTAGGTGTTCATACAGACGGACGGACGGACAGACGGACATGGCTATATCGACTCGGCTGTTGATGCTGATGAAGAATATATATACTTTATGATATCGGAGATGCTTCCTTCTACCTGTTACATACATTTGCACGACTTTAGTATACCCTTTTTACTCTACGAGCAACGGGAATAAAAACTAAGAGTAAGTAATGCATTTCAAACAGAGCAAAAAAAATACAAAAATATATAAAATACTAGCTTATACCCGCGGCTTCGCTCGCATTCAGTTGCGGCAGCTTTTTTTATATTTTTAAGATAAGAGTCCTAATTTCCACACCACCGCAGAAGTAGAGGAGTTGGAACCTTTTTTTTTAAAGTGGTATCTCCAATAGATGCATGCCTTCATAGGCATTTCCTCAAGCTCCTGATCAACACATTTAAAAATTGGTTCACTTCGACTTGTGCTCTCTGTGCTTGGCTCCTTGCGTTCACTCTTAGCTTTCTGTTCTTCTCTGGTTTTTATTCTCTGTACTCTTTTATCCATATTTTTGTGTGTGTAGCCTTCATGAGCAGCTAATCGTACGAAAATTGACAAATAACCCCACCAATTTTCACCCAAAAAAAGTTAAAACTATATTTATGGAAACCCGTATGGAGCTTTTTTTATATGGAGCTTTAGATATTGTTTTGAATTCGATCGAATGGAAGACATAAAAGCTTTTCCAAAACCATAAAAATCAAGCTGATACAACAATTTTCCGCCCATTTTTGAACTTTGTGGGAAGATTTGCAAAATTTTAAATTCACGTACTCCGTTTTTTTGTATGTAACTCCGAAGAATAGTTTGATGCTAATCGCTGGGATCTAAACTTTTGTATAATCTTGACCACCAATTTTCTACCAACGAACTGAATTTTTCTGAAGAATAGTAAGCTGTAAATGTTGAATTTTCATATAGATCTTGAAAATGAGTTTGAGATTGATCGTATGAAATACTAAACAGTTTCATTCAGCAGCAGATTTAGCTAGTAGGTTTTCAAAAATCGGACAGGTATCTATTCCGTATTTATTTAAGTGTAGGTTTGAAAAGTAGTTTGGAGCTAATCTCTTGGAGCTGATTATTCGCACATACAACCTTGACCACCCATTACCCACCCAGTTTGGTGAATTTTCCGGAAGAGTGGCATGCAGTCATTGTTGAATTTATTTATAGATCTTTACAAATGAGTTTAAACCTGTTCGGATTGACAACTATAAAGTTTCACACAACATTCTTACGCACATTTTCCGACTAACGAATTAGATTTTTCCAATATTCTTAGTTCACAAATTCCATATTTTTATACTCTGTACAAAACGTACATAGAGTATAATAAGTTTGTGCAAAAGTATGTAACATCCAGAAGAAAGCATATCCGACCCCATAAAGGATATATATTCTTGATCAGCATCAACAGCCGAGTCGATATAGCCATGTCCGTCTGTCCGTCCGTCTGTCTGTCCGTATGAACTTACAGATCTCAGAGATGGTAAGAGATAGAGGTTTGACATGTATGGGACATATAAGAAGCATGTCTGCAGGCAGATTAAGTTTATTTTAAATTTTGGCCACGCCCCCTGCCGCCCCCGCAATTTAGAAAAAACGTCATATCTACATATTATGCTATAGTCGGGCTTTACCGACTTTCTTTCTTGTTGTATGTGTAAATTTGAAAATTAATTTAAATTTAATCAAGAGAAAGTTAAAATTTGCTCCATCCCACCAACAAAATCGAACATAATTTTTTTGGAATTTCCAAATAGAGCTAAGAAAATGAGTCTGAATCCGATCGAAAGGAAAACAACAATTTTTTTTTTAAATTGAAAAGCAAAATTTTCAGTTTTCTGGCCATTTTCCGACTTTAGGAATAGGTTTTCCAAAATTAGAAAGTTACCTATTTCGTATTTATTTGCGAGTAGTTTTGAAAATGAGTTTGGAGCTAGTCGCTGGGTACTAAACTTTCCTCCATACCTCCTTGGGTGGAGAATACCCAAAGGGTGAATTTTCCGAAAAATGGTATGCAGTTATTGTTGAATTTTCATTAAGATCTTTCAAATTGAGTTTGTACCTGATTGGATGAAAAACAAAATAGTTGCATACAACAGTTTTCCGCCCATTTTCCGACTTTGGGAGTAGATTTTCCCAAAGTTACCACCCAATTTCCACGATGGGGGTGAATTTTCCGGAAGTCTGGTATGCAGACATTGTTGAATTTTCAAATAGATGTCTGAAGATAAATTTAAACCCGATCAGATGAAAAACAAAAAAGTTGCATACAACAGTTTTCCGCCCATTTTCCGACTTTAGAGGTAGATTTTCCAAAAGATGAAAGTCACTTTGCTTATATATTTTTTATGGGTAACTTCTAAAATAAGTTTGGAGCTATTCGCTGGTAACTAAATTATAACTCATTCAACCCTGACCACCAAATTTCCATCCAGGGGGGTGAATTTTCCGGAAGTGTGGTATGCAGTTATTGTTGAATTTTCATTAAGATCTTTGAAATTGAGTTTGTACCTGATTGGATGAAAAACAAAAAAGTTGCATACAACAGTTTTCCGCCCATTTTCCGACTTTGGGAGTAGATTTTCCAAAAGTTACCACCCAATTTCCACGATGGGGGGTGAATTTTCCGGAAGTCTGGTATGCAGACATTGTTGAACTTTCAAATAGATCTCTGAAGATAAATTTGAACCCGATCAGATGAAAACAAAAAAGGTGGAATTCAACAGTTTTCCGCCCATTTTCCGACTTTGGGTTGGTTTTTCCAAAAGTGCAAAGTCACGTTGCTTATACTATTTTAATGACTAACTTCGGAAATGAGATTGGAGCTAATCGCTCGGATCTAAATTTCAACTTATTCAACCATTACCACCCAATTTCCAATTTTACAATATCCATAAGCTACGAAGAAATTTTTGTTAATGCGAATAGTATTAAAATATAAAACACACGCATTGTTACTTTCAAAGTATTTTTCTCTATTTATGTGTTCAATACTTTGCTTCAAAGTAAATTTTTTGCAACACGATTCAAGTGTGTTGACGAAATCACCAATAGTGGTGTTAACGGCCAAATAATTGCATTTTGATTTTTTGAGACGTACTACTGTGGGCAAAAAGTAAAGTGAATTTTCAATTTAAACTTCACGGGCCTAACAATTCGGGCTAGTTCTTTTTTTCTTGAGTTGGCAGGACTGTTGATGACATCTGGGCCAAATTTCACGTGAATGTCATTATCAGTAATATATTTACGCTTGTGTTTTCCAAACGACCAAGAGTGCATTTTTCGATTTTTACAATGTCGATTTTACTTGGAGCGCTCCCGACGACCATCGACGTCAACAGATGACCAACACGTCAATAAAGTGGAGGAATTAGTGCGCAAAAATCGTCGGTTGACTGTTAGAGACCTTACTGATATGATCGGAATATCAGAAGGATCTGTGAAAACCATTTTGAAAGACCATTTGGGCCTACGAAAAGTCAAATCTCGTTTGGTACCGAAAGTTCTCAATTTCTTGCAAAAAAGTCATCGCGTTGATGTGTGTGAAACAATGATTTCTGACTATCAAAACAAGCTCAATTGCATGATTACGGGAGATGAGACTTGGATTTATGCTTACGACCCTGAAACAACCGACCAATCAAGCGAATATCGTGCTAAGGGCGAGGCCAGACCGAAAAGAGCACGTCAAAGTCGTTCAAAAATCAAGGTCATGTTGACAGTTTTTTTCGATTTTCGTGGTGTGGTGCACTATAAATTCCTTCCAGCCGGCCAAACTGTTAACAAGGAAAATTATTTGAGCGTTATGCGTCGTTTGCGTGAAGCAATTCGTCTAAAAAGACCAGAATTATGGGCCAACAACTCTTGGTTTTTGCATCACGATAATGCACCGTCTCACACTGCACTCGTTCTTCGTGACCATTTCGCCAACAATTCGACGCATATCGTTCCGCAACCACCGTATTCGCCTGATTTGGCTCCGTGTGACTTCTGGCTATTCTCAAAACTCAAGAGACCACTTCGGGGAACGCGTTTCGAGTCGATTGAGGAGATAAAAGCTGAATCGAAGAAAGCGCTGATGGCTATACCGGAAAGGGACTATTTGGCATGTTTCGAGGATTGGAAAAAACGTTGGCATAAGTGTATTTTATCGGGAGGGGACTACTTTGAAGGGGATGAAATTGATTTAGAAGAATAAATAAAGATTTTTCATTCTACAAACAAATTCACCTTACTTTTTGCCCACAGTAGTATGCATTGAGAATTCTCAACCATTTCGACGTCAACATTTAATGAATCATCTCCATTACGGCAATTTTTCGGAAAACATTTTAGTTTTGCTTCGATTAGACTTTCGTCTGCCGGATTTATGGAAATATTAATAGAAATATCGTTAAAACAATTATTAATAACTTGATCGTTATTTATTGTTTTATTTTTAATTAAATAGGACTCGCCTATACTTCCAATATTTTTAGAGCTACCCATCAGGGGAAGAAGTTCATATTTGGCTGTGGGCATGTAACTTTTATATGCTTTTTTCTTATTACACTTATTTTTAGAGTCCGAACTTGTAAGCTTACTATTTAAAGCTTTAAGCTTTTGAATATCGCTAAATTTTTTTTGTATTGCTAATCGATATTTTCTGCTTGCCGAAATTTGGTAAACTCTACCATTTTTTCTTAAATTATTATTTAACTTACTACATATTGTTTGAATATGTACTTCCCCTAACTTTTCGGAAGTGGGAATCGCTCCAATTGAAATCGCCTCTTTAATGGCATTAGCAATTCCGGCAGCTGTGTTTCTGTAATAAAATTTTTGACGAATATTCAGATATTATCACATATATATCACATATTTTTCCACAAAAATTAAAAGTACCTAAAGAAACTATTTTCTTTTATTATATTTTCATTGGGAACTATCAACTTAAATTTTACAATAATTAATTAGCCAGTTCGAGACTTTAAAAAACATAGTCGAGCAAGCACAATTCAGAGGGCCGATTTCTCATATTCTACACTTAAACTTACAACTTACAAGTAAGTGTAAAATCAGAGTTTATCTGCCACAGAGCAGCTATGAAGAAGATGAGAGTATAATAAGTTTGTGCAAATGTATGTAACAGCCAGAAGGAAGCATCTCCGACACCATAAAGTATATATACAGGGTTGTCCATATTCGACGGACCCATCTGGCAACGCCATAACTTTTGACAGAGATGTCAGATCGCTTAATGACATACCGCGTTTGAAGCGTCAGTCCAAGCGCTCTGAAATAGTTGAAATTTACATTCAACAGAACAAGTCAATTGTGAAAACAAAATTATCATGTCCGATGAAGCCCATTTCACATTGAATGGGACCGTAAACAAGCAAAATTGCCGTATTTACGCCACTGAAAATCCTCAGGAGATTCAAGAAGTGCCTCTTCATGACGAAAAAGTCACAGTTTGGTGCGGCGTTAGTGCGAAAACGGTCATTGGGCCGTTTTTCTTCCAAAATGAAAATGGCCATGCTGTTACCATCAACCAGGAGCGTTATCGCGACATGATGACCAATTTTGTGATGCCAATTATTCGTCGAAAGCGTATGAGGCAGTTCTGGTTTCAACAAGACGGTGCTCCACCGCACACAAGTCGCATAACAATCGATTTTCTGAAGAAATTGTTTCCGGGCCGTTTGATGTCGAAAAGTGGTGATTTGGACTGGCCACCGCGTTCGCCCGATTTGACGCCGCCTGACTTCTTCTTGTGGGGATATTTGAAGTCAAAGGTTTACGTTAACAAGCCAAGGACCGTAGAAGAGCTCAAGGACAACATTCGTGAAGAAATAGCCGCTATTCCGGCCAATTTTTCTTTTTTTCTTTGATTTTTAAAAAAAAAAACATGGGTCCGTCGAATTTGGGCAACCCTGTATTCTTGATTAACATCAAATCGATATGGCCATGTCTGTCTGTCCGTATTAGCGCACAGATCTCATATTTGGTATTCTTGCAGGCAGTTCGAGTTTATTTTCAATTTTCGTCATATCTCCCACAAATTTATGCTGAGCGTATAATTTCGTTCGTAAAGAGTATTTTATAGTCGGACTTGACCGACTTTCTTTCTTGTTTTTATTTGGGTACTTATTTTTCCGGTTTTTTAAATGTCCTGTAGATTGGATTGACTTTGGTTCTCTAAAACTGTTTTAAGGTTACAACGAATTGAAAAGAATAAATATAAAAACAATAACAACCCATCTGATTGCAATTAATTTTTACTTTTTGCTTTGCAGAAAGATATGTCACGTTCGCAATGACACTTAATGGATCATATTTTACTTATTTGGACATAAATCAACGATAATGTTTTAATAATACTAATTCCAATATACAGACAAATTGCTTTGAATTGTTTTAGATAAGTCGTGTGGTGTTTAAAATATACTTTAGACCATCTCTAGTTCGCAAGTTCCAACTATAACAAGAAAGAAAGTCGGTCAAGCCCGACTATAACATACTCTGTACCAAGAAAATTTCTTTTGATCATAACTCGAAAACCGTTCATCCGATCTTCTTCATTCCTTTGGCGGATCGATAAGTTATCCTAATAACTAAATATGTCCAGAAGGAACAAGCCATCTATCTTCAAAACTGTGGGAGATATGACGTTTTTTCTAAATTGCGGGGGCGGGAGGGGGCGTGGCCAAAATTTAAAATAAACTTGATCTGCCTGCAGACATTAGAAGCATATGTCCCATACATGTCAAACCTCTATCTCTTACCATCTCTGAGATCTGTGACAAATTGAATTGGCGGCCTTGCCAGATTGGCCCATAAGTTGGCAGCTGAAACAAAAGTTGAAATTTCTCCCAAACCCTCCACATGATTTTAATGAGTGGGTGGGCAAAAGACGCGGAATTACCTGTATTTTTATCTGTCATACCGCGTATTAGCCTACGCGAGCTAGAAATCTTGCTATTTGGCTAGCGACGAATTAGGGAGGTCGCACACAGCCATTTTATATGGGTTGCAGCATGGCTGCTGCTGCCGATAAGTTGGCCGCTGAAACAAAAGTTGAAATTTCTGATTGATTTGACATTATTCTGACATGATTTTATTGAGTGAGTGGCAAAAGACGCGGAATTAACTGTATTTTAATCAGTCATACCGCATATTAGGCTACGCGAGCTAGCAATTTTGCTATTTGGCTTGCGACGAATTAGGGTAGTCGCTTTCCTCTATTCAAATGGCCAGCAGCATTGCCATTGCGGCCGATAAGTTGGTGGCTAAAGCAAAAGTTGAAATTTCTCCCAAACCCTCCACATGATTTTAATGAGTGGGTGGGCAAAAGACGCGGAATTACCTGTATTTTAATCAGTCATACCGCGTATTAGGCTACGCGAGCTAGAAATCTTGCTATTTGGCTAGCGACGAATTCGGGTAGTCGTTTACCTCTATTCAAATGGCCAGCAGCATTGCCATTGCGGCCGATAAGTTGGCGGCTGAAGCAAAAGTTGAAATTTCTCCCAAACCTTTAACATGATTTTAATGAGTGGGTGGGC
The DNA here is from genome assembly GCA_035044965.1 of Lordiphosa andalusiaca. Lineage (NCBI taxonomy): Eukaryota > Metazoa > Arthropoda > Insecta > Diptera > Drosophilidae > Lordiphosa > Lordiphosa andalusiaca. Next base: position 131,740 of record JAWNNM010000546.1, read on the forward strand.
AAAAGACGCGGAATTACGCGAGCTAGAAATCTTGCTATTTGGCTAGCGACGAATTAGGGAGGTCGCACACAGCCATTTTATATGGGTTGCAGCATGGCTGCTGCTGCCGATAAGTTGGCCGCTGAAACAAAAGTTGAAATTTCTACCAAACCCTCCACATGATTTTATTGAGTGGGTGGGCAAAGGACGCGGAATTACCTGTATTTTAATCTGTCATACCGCGTATTAGGCTACGCGAGCAAGAAATCTTGCTATTTGGCTAGCGACGAATTCGGGTAGTCGCTTACCTCTATTCAAATGGCCAGCAGCATTGCCATTGCGGCCGATAAGTTGGCGGCTGAAGCAAAAGTTGAAATTTCTCCCAAACCTTTAACATGATTTTAATGAGTGGGTGGGCAAAAGACGCGGAATTACGCGAGCTAGAAATCTTGCTATTTGGCTAGCGACGAATTAGGGAGGTCGCACACAGCCATTTTATATGGGTTGCAGCATGGCTGCTGCTGCCGATAAGTTGGCCGCTGAAACAAAAGTTGAAATTTCTACCAAACCCTCCACATGATTTTATTGAGTGGGTGGACAAAAGACGCGGAATTACCTGTATTTTAATCTGTCATACCGCGTATTAGGCTACGCGAGCTAGAAATCTTGCTATTTGGCTAGCGACGAATTCGGGTAGTCGCTTACCTCTATTCAAATGGCCAGCAGCATTGCCATTGCGGCCGATAAGTTGGCGGATGAAGCAAAAGTTGAAATTTCTCCCAAACCCTCCACATGATTTTATTGAGTGGGTGGGCAAAAGACGCGGAATTACCTGTATTTTAATCTGTCATACCGCGTATTAGACTACGCGAGCTAGAAATCTTGCTATTTGGCTAGCGACGAATTAGGGAGGTCGCACACAGCCATTTTATATGGGTTGCAGCATGGCTGCTGCTGCCGATAAGTTGGCCGCTGAAACAAAAGTTGAAATTTCTCCCAAACCCTCCACATGATTTTATTGAGTGGGTGGGCAAAAGACGCGGAATTACCTGTATTTTAATCTGTCATACCGCGTATTAGGCTACGCGAGCTAGAAATCTTGCTATTTGGCTAGCGACGAATTCGGGTAGTCGCTTACCTCTATTCAAATAGCCAGCAGCATTGCCATTGCGGCCGATAAGTTGGCGGATGAAGCAAAAGTTGAAATTTCTCCCAAACCCTCCACATGATTTTATTGAGTGGGTGGGCAAAAGACGCGGAATTACCTGTATTTTAATCTGTCATACCGCGTATTAGACTACGCGAGCTAGAAATCTTGCTATTTGGCTAGCGACGAATTAGGGAGGTCGCACACAGCCATTTTATATGGGTTGCAGCATGGCTGCTGCTGCCGATAAGTTGGCCGCTGAAACAAAAGTTGAAATTTCTCCCAAACCCTCCACATGATTTTATTGAGTGGGTGGGCAAAAGACGCGGAATTACCTGTATTTTAATCTGTCATACCGCGTATTAGGCTACGCGAGCTAGAAATCTTGCTATTTGGCTAGCGACGAATTAGGGAGGTCGCACACAGCCATTTTATATGGGTTGCAGCATGGCTGCTGCGGCCGATAAGTTGGCGGATGAAACAAAAGTTGAAATTTCTACCAAACCCTCCACATGATTTTATTGAGTGGGTGGGCAAAAGACGCGGAATTACCTGTATTTTAATCTGTCATACCGCGTATTAGGCTACGCGAGCTAGAAATCTTGCTATTTGGCTAGCGACGAGTTCGGGCAGTCGCTTACCTCTATTCAAATGGCCAGCAGCATTGCCATTGCGGCCGATAAGTTGGCGGCTGAAACAAAAGTTGAAATTTCTCCCAAACACTCCACATGATTTTAATGAGTGGGTGGGCAAAAGACGCGGAATTACCTGTATTTTAATCTGTCATACCGCGTATTAGGCTACGCAAGCAAGAAATCTTGCTATTTGGCTAGCGACGAATTCGGGTAGTCGCTTACCTCTATTCAAATGGCCAGCAGCATTGCCATTGCGGCCGATAAGTTGGCGGCTGAAGCAAAAGTTGAAATTTCTCCCAAACCCTTAACATGATTTTAATGAGTGGGTGGGCAAAAGACGCGGAATTACGCGAGCTAGAAATCTTGCTATTTGGGCAGCGACGAATAAGGGAGGTCGCACACAGCCATTTTATATGGGTTGCAGCATGGCTGCTGCTGCCGATAAGTTGGCCGCTGAAACAAAAGTTGAAATTTCTACCAAACCCTCCACATGATTTTATTGAGTGGGTGGGCAAAAGACGCGGAATTACCTGTATTTTAATCTGTCATACCGCGTATTAGGCTACGCGAGCAAGAAATCTTGCTATTTGGCTAGCGACGAATTCGGGTAGTCGCTTACCTCTATTCAAATAGCCAGCAGCATTGCCATTGCGGCCGATAAGTTGGCGGCTGAAGCAAAAGTTGAAATTTCTCCCAAACCCTCCACACGATTTTATTGAGTGGGTGGGCAAAAGACGCGGAATTAACTGTATTTTAATGTCATACAGCGTATTAGACTTCGCGAGCTAGAAATCTTGCTATTTGGCTAGCGACGAATTAGGGAGGGCGCACACAGCCATTTTATATGGGTTGCAGCATGGCTGCTGCGGCCGATAAGTTGGCGGATGAAACAAAAGTTGAAATTTCTACCAAACCCTCCACATGATTTTATTGAGTGGGTGGGCAAAAGACGCGGAATTACCTGTATTTTAATCTGTCATACCGCGTATTAGGCTACGCGAGCTAGAAATCTTGCTATTTGGCTAGCGACGAGTTCGGGCAGTCGCTTACCTCTATTCAAATGGCCAGCAGCATTGCCATTGCGGCCGATAAGTTGGCGGCTGAAACAAAAGTTGAAATTTCTCCCAAACACTCCACATGATTTTAATGAGTGGGTGGGCAAAAGACGCGGAATTACCTGTATTTTAATCTGTCATACCGCGTATTAGGCTACGCAAGCAAGAAATCTTGCTATTTGGCTAGCGACGAATTCGGGTAGTCGCTTACCTCTATTCAAATGGCCAGCAGCATTGCCATTGCGGCCGATAAGTTGGCGGCTGAAGCAAAAGTTGAAATTTCTCCCAAACCCTTAACATGATTTTAATGAGTGGGTGGGCAAAAGACGCGGAATTACGCGAGCTAGAAATCTTGCTATTTGGGTAGCGACGAATAAGGGAGGTCGCACACAGCCATTTTATATGGGTTGCAGCATGGCTGCTGCTGCCGATAAGTTGGCCGCTGAAACAAAAGTTGAAATTTCTACCAAACCCTCCACATGATTTTATTGAGTGGGTGGGCAAAAGACGCGGAATTACCTGTATTTTAATCTGTCATACCGCGTATTAGGCTACGCGAGCAAGAAATCTTGCTATTTGGCTAGCGACGAATTCGGGTAGTCGCTTACCTCTATTCAAATAGCCAGCAGCATTGCCATTGCGGCCGATAAGTTGGCGGCTGAAGAAAAAGTTGAAATTTCTCCCAAACCCTCCACACGATTTTATTGAGTGGGTGGGCAAAAGACGCGGAATTGACTGTATTTTAATGTCATACAGCGTATTAGACTTCGCGAGCTAGAAATCTTGCTATTTGGCTAGCGACGACTTAGGGAGGGCGCACACAGCCATTTTATATGGGTTGCAGCATGGCTGCTGCTGCCGATAAGTTGGCCGCTGAAACAAAAGTTGAAATTTCTCCCAAACCCTCCACATGATTTTATTGAGTGGGTGGGCAAAAGACGCGGAATTACCTGTATTTTAATCTGTCATACCGCGTATTAGGCTACGCGAGCTAGAAATCTTGCTATTTGGCTAGCGACGAATTAGGGAGGTCGCACACAGCCATTTTATATGGGTTGCAGCATGGCTGCTGCTGCCGATAAGTTGGCCGCTGAAACAAAAGTTGAAATTTCTACCAAACCCTCCACATGATTTTATTGAGTGGGTGGGCAAAAGACGCGGAATTAACTGTATTTTAATGTCATACAGCGTATTAGACTACGCGAGCTAGAAATCTTGCTATTTGGCTAGCGACGAATTAGGGAGGTCGCACACAGCCATTTTATATGGGTTGCAGCATGGCTGCTGCTGCCGATAAGTTGGCCGCTGAAACAAAAGTTGAAATTTCTCCCAAACCCTCCACATGATTTTATTGAGTGGGTGGGCAAAAGTCGCGGAATTACCTGTATTTTAATCTGTCATACCGCGTATTAGGCTACGCGAGCTAGAAATCTTGCTATTTGGCTAGCGACGATATAGGGAGGTCGCACACAGCCATTTTATATGGGTTGCAGCATGGCTGCTGCTGCCGATAAGTTGGCCGCTGAAACAAAAGTTGAAATTTCTCCCAAACCCTCCACATGATTTTAATGAGTGGGTGGGCAAAAGACGCGGAATTAACCGTATTTTAATCAGTCATACCGCATATTAGGCTACGCGAGCTAGTAATTTTGCTATTTGGCTAGCGACGAATTAGGGTAGTCGCTTTCCTTTATTCAAATGGCCAGCAGCATTGCCATTGCGGCCGATAAGTTGGCCGCTGAAGCAAAAGTTGAAATTTCTCCCAAACCCTCCACATGATTTTAATGAGTGGGTGGGCAAAAGACGCGGAATTACCTGTATTTTAATCTGTCATACCGCGTATAAGGCTACGCGAGCTAGAAATCTTGCTATTTGGCTAGCGACGATATAGGGAGGTCGCACACAGCCATTTTATATGGGTTGCAGCATGGCTGCTGCTGCCGATAAGTTGGATGCTGAAACAAAAGTTGAAATTTCTCCCAAACCCTCCACATGATTTTAATGAGTGGGTGGGCAAAAGACGCGGAATTAACCGTATTTTAATCAGTTATACCGCATATTAGGCTACGCGAGCTAGTAATTTTGCTATTTGGCTAGCGACGAATTAGGGTAGTCGCTTTCCTCTATTCAAATGGCCAGCAGCATTGCCATTGCGGCCGATAAGTTGGCCGCTGAAGCAAAAGTTGAAATTTCTCCCAAACCCTCCACATGATTTTAATGAGTGGGTGGGCAAAAGACGCGGAATTACCTGTATTTTAATCTGTCATACCGCGTATAAGGCTACGCGAGCTAGAAATCTTGCTATTTGGCTAGCGACGAATTAGGGAGGTCGCACACAGCCATTTTATATGGGTTGCAGCATGGCTGCTGCTGCCGATAATTTGGCCGCTGAAACAAAAGTTGAAATTTCTCCCAAACCCTCCACATGATTTTAATGAGTGGGTGGGCAAAAGACGCGGAATTAACTGTATTTTAATCAGTCATACCGCATATTAGGCTACGCGAGCTAGTAATTTTGCTATTTGGCTAGCGACGAATTAGGGTAGTATTCAAATGGCCAGCAGCATTGCCATTGCGGCCGATAAGTTGGCGGCTGAAGCAAAAATTGCAATTTCTCCCAAACCCTCCACATGATTTTATTGAGTGGGTGGGCAAAAGACGCGGAATTACCTGTATTTTAATCTGTCATACCGCGTATTAGACTACGCGAGCTAGAAATCTTGCTATTTGGCTAGCGACGAATTAGGGAGGTCGCACACAGCCATTTTATATGGGTTGCAGCATGGCTGCTGCTGCCGATAAGTTGGCCGCTGAAACAAAAGTTGAAATTTCTCCCAAACCCTCCACATGATTTTATTAAGTGGGTGGGCAAAAGACGCGGAATTACCTGTATTTTAATCTGTCATACCGCGTATTAGGCTACGCGAGCTAGAAATCTTGCTATTTGGCTAGCGACGAATTAGGGAGGTCGCACACAGCCATTTTATATGGGTTGCAGCATGGCTGCTGCTGCCGATAAGTTGGCCGCTGAAACAAAAGTTGAAATTTCTACCAAACCCTCCACATGATTTTATTGAGTGGGTGGGCAAAAGACGCGGAATTACCTGTATTTTAATCTGTCATACCGCGTATTAGGCTACGCGAGCAAGAAATCTTGCTATTTGGCTAGCGACGAATTCGGGTAGTCGCTTACCTCTATTCAAATAGCCAGCAGCATTGCCATTGCGGCCGATAAGTTGGCGGCTGAAGCAAAAGTTGAAATTTCTCCCAAACCCTCCACACGATTTTATTGAGTGGGTGGGCAAAAGACGCGGAATTAACTGTATTTTAATGTCATACAGCGTATTAGACTACGCGAGCTAGAAATCTTGCTATTTGGCTAGCGACGAATTAGGGAGGTCGCACACAGCCATTTTATATGGGTTGCAGCATGGCTGCTGCTGCCGATAAGTTGGCCGCTGAAACAAAAGTTGAAATTTCTCCCAAACCCTCCACATGATTTTATTGAGTGGGTGGGCAAAAGTCGCTGAATTACCTGTATTTTAATCTGTCATACCGCGTATTAGGCTAAGCGAGCTAGAAATCTTGCTATTTGGCTAGCGACGATATAGGGAGGTCGCACACAGCCATTTTATATGGGTTGCAGCATGGCTGCTGCTGCCGATAAGTTGGCCGCTGAAACAAAAGTTGAAATTTCTCCCAAACTCTCCACATGATTTTAATGAGTGGGTGGGCAAAAGACGCGGAATTAACCGTATTTTAATCAGTCATACCGCATATTAGGCTACGCGTGCTAGTAATTTTGCTATTTGGCTAGCGACGAATTAGAGTAGTCGCTTTCCTCTATTCAAATGGCCAGCAGCATTGCCATTGCGGCCGAAAAGTTGGCCGCTGAAGCAAAAGTTGAAATTTCTCCCAAACCCTCCACATGATTTTAATGAGTGGGTGGGCAAAAGACGCGGAATTACCTGTATTTTAATCTGTCATACCGCGTATAAGGCTACGCGAGCTAGAAATCTTGCTATTTGGCTAGCGACGAATTAGGGAGGTCGCACACAGCCATTTTATATGGGTTGCAGCATGGCTGCTGCTGCCGATAATTTGGCCGCTGAAACAAAAGTTGAAATTTCTCCCAAACCCTCCACATGATTTTAATGAGTGGGTGGGCAAAAGACGCGGAATTACGCGAGCTAGAAATCTTGCTATTTGGCTAGCGACGAATTAGGGAGGTCGCACACAGCCATTTTATATGGGTTGCAGCATGGCTGCTGCTGCCGATAAGTTGGCCGCTGAAACAAAAGTTGAAATTTCTACCAAACCCTCCACATGATTTTAATGAGTGGGTGGGCAAAAGACGCGGAATTACCTGTATTTTAATCTGTCATACCACGTATTAGGCTACGCGAGCTAGTAATTTTGCTATTTGGCTAGCGACAAATTAGGGAGGTCGCACACAGCCATTTTATATGGGTTGCAGCATGGCTGCTGCTGCCGATAAGTTGGCCGCTGAAACAAAAGTTGAAATTTCTCCCAAACCCTCCACATGATTTTATTGAGTGGGTGGGCAAAAGACGCGGAATTACCTGTATTTTAATCTGTCATACCGCGTATTAGGCTACGCGAGCTAGAAATCTTGCTATTTGGCTAGCGACGAATTAGGGAGGTCGCACACAGCCATTTTATATGGGTTGCAGCATGGCTGCTGCTGCCGATAAGTTGGCCGCTGAAACAAAAGTTGAAATTTCTCCCAAACCCTCCACATGATTTTATTGAGTGGGTGGGCAAAAGACGCGGAATTAACTGTATTTTAATCAGTCATACCGCATATTAGGCTACGCGAGCTAGCAATTTTGCTATTTGGCTTGCGACGAATTAGGGTAGTCGCTTTCCTCTATTCAAATGGCCAGCAGCATTGCCATTGCGGCCGATAAGTTGGTGGCTAAAGCAAAAGTTGAAATTTCTTCCAAACCCTCCACATGATTTTAATGAGTGGGTGGGCAAAAGACGCGGAATTACCTGTATTTTAATCAGTCATACCGCGTATTAGGCTACGCGAGCTAGAATCTTGCTATTTGGCTAGCGACGAATTAGGGAGGTCGCACACAGCCATTTTATATGGGTTGCAGCATGGCTGCTGCTGCCGATAAGTTGGCCGCTGAAACAAAAGTTGAAATTTCTCCCAAACCCTCCACATGATTTTAATGAGTGGGTGGGCAAAAGACGCGGAATTACCTGTATTTTAATCAGTCATACCGCGTATTAGGCTACGCGAGCTAGAAATCTTGCTATTTGGCTAGCGACGAATTAGGGAGGTCGCACACAGCCATTTTATATGGATTGCAGCATGGCTGCTGCTGCCGATAAGTTGGCCGCTGAAACAAAAGTTGAAATTTCTACCAAACCCTCCACATGATTTTAATGAGTGGGTGGGCAAAAGACGCGGAATTACGCGAGCTAGAAATCTTGCTATTTGGCTAGCGACGAATTAGGGAGGTCGCACACAGCCATTTTATATGGATTGCAGCATGGCTGCTGCTGCCGATAAGTTGGCCGCTGAAACAAAAGTTGAAATTTCTCCCAAACCCTCCACATGATTTTATTGAGTGGGTGGGCAAAAGACGCGGAATTAACTGTATTTTAATCTGTCATACCGCGTATAAGGCTACGCGAGCTAGAAATCATGCTATTTGGCTAGCGACGAATTCGGGTAGTCGCTTACCTCTATTCAAATGGCCAGCAGCATTGCCATTGCGGCCGATATGTTGGCGGCTGAAGCAAAAGTTGAAATTTCTCCCAAACCCTCCACATGATTTTAATGAGTGGGTGGGCAAAAGACGCGGAATTACCTGTATTTTAATCTGTCATACCGCGTATAAGGCTACGCGAGCTAGAAATCTTGCTATTTGGCTAGCGACGAATTAGGGAGGTCGCACACAGCCATTTTATATGGGTTGCAGCATGGCTGCTGCTGCCGATAATTTGGCCGCTGAAACAAAAGTTGAAATTTCTCCCAAACCCTCCACATGATTTTAATGAGTGGGTGGGCAAAAGACGCGGAATTACGCGAGCTAGAAATCTTGCTATTTGGCTAGCGACGAATTAGGGAGGTCGCACACAGCCATTTTATATGGGTTGCAGCATGGCTGCTGCTGCCGATAAGTTGGCCGCTGAAACAAAAGTTGAAATTTCTACCAAACCCTCCACATGATTTTAATGAGTGGGTGGGCAAAAGACGCGGAATTAACTGTATTTTAATCTGTCATACCACGTATTAGGCTACGCGAGCTAGTAATTTTGCTATTTGGCTAGCGACAAATTAGGGAGGTCGCACACAGCCATTTTATATGGGTTGCAGCATGGCTGCTGCTGCCGATAAGTTGGCCGCTGAAACAAAAGTTGAAATTTCTCCCAAACCCTCCACATGATTTTATTGAGTGGGTGGGCAAAAGTCGCGGAATTACCTGTATTTTAATCTGTCATACCGCGTATTAGGCTACGCGAGCTAGAAATCTTGCTATTTGGCTAGCGACGATATAGGGAGGTCGCACACAGCCATTTTATATGGGTTGCAGCATGGCTGCTGCTGCCGATAAGTTGGCCGCTGAAACAAAAGTTGAAATTTCTCCCAAACCCTCCACATGATTTTAATGAGTGGGTGGGCAAAAGACGCGGAATTAACCGTATTTTAATCAGTCATACCGCATATTAGGCTACGCGAGCTAGTAATTTTGCTATTTGGCTTGCGACGAATTAGGGTAGTCGCTTTCCTCTATTCAAATGGCCAGCAGCATTGCCATTGCGGCCGATAAGTTGGTGGCTAAAGCAAAAGTTGAAATTTCTCCCAAACCCTCCACATGATTTTAATGAGTGGGTGGGAAAAAGACGCGGAATTACCTGTATTTTAATCAGTCATACCGCGTATTAGGCTACGCGAGCTAGAATCTTGCTATTTGGCTAGCGACGAATTAGGGAGGTCGCACACAGCCATTTTATATGGGTTGCAGCATGGCTGCTGCTGCCGATAAGTTGGCCGCTGAAACAAAAGTTGAAATTTCTCCCAAACCCTCCACATGATTTTAATGAGTGGGTGGGCAAAAGACGCGGAATTACCTGTATTTTAATCAGTCATACCGCGTATTAGGCTACGCGAGCTAGAAATCTTGCTATTTGGCTAGCGACGAATTAGGGAGGTCGCACACAGCCATTTTATATGGATTGCAGCATGGCTGCTGCTGCCGATAAGTTGGCCGCTGAAACAAAAGTTGAAATTTCTACCAAACCCTCCACATGATTTTAATGAGTGGGTGGGCAAAAGACGCGGAATTAACTGTATTTTAATCTGTCAAACCACGTATTAGGCTACGCGAGCTAGTTATTTTGCTATTTGGCTAGCGACGAATTAGGGAGGTCGCACACAGCCATTTTATATGGGTTGCAGCATGGCTGCTGCTGCCGATAAGTTGGCCGCTGAAACAAAAGTTGAAATTTCTCCCAAACCCTTAACATGATTTTAATGAGTGGGTGGGCAAAAGACGCGGAATTACCTCTATTTTAATCAGTCATACCGCATATTAGGCTACGCGAGCTAGAAATTTTGCTATTTGGCTAGCGACGAATTAGGGTAGTCGCTTACCTCTATTCAAATGGCCAGCAGCATTGCCATTGCGGCCGATAAGTTGGCCGCTGAAGCAAATGTTGAAATTTCTCCCAAACCCTTAATATGATTTTAATTAGTGGGTGGGCAAAAGACGCGGAATTACGCGAGCTAGAATTCTTGCTATTTGGCTAGCGACGAATTAGGGAGGTCGCACACAGCCATTTTATATGGGTTGCAGCATGGCTGCTGCTGCCGATAAGTTGGCCGCTGAAACAAAAGTTGAAATTTCTACCAAACCCTCCACATGATTTTAATGAGTGGGTGGGCAAAAGACGCGGAATTAACTGTATATTAATCTGTCATACAACGTATTAGGCTACGCGAGCTAGTAATTTTGCTATTTGGCTAGCGACGAATTAGGGAGGTCGCACACAGCCATTTTATATGGGTTGCAGCATGGCTGCTGCTGCCGATAAGTTGGCCGCTGAAACAAAAGTTGAAATTTCTCCCAAACCCTCCACATGATTTTATTGAGTGGGTGGGCAAAAGACGCGGAATTACCTGTATTTTAATCTGTCATACCGCGTATTAGGCTACGTGAGCTAGAAATCTTGCTATTTGGCTAGCGACGAATTAGGGAGGTCGCACACAGCCATTTTATATGGGTTGCAGCATGGCTGCTGCTGCCGATAAGTTGGCCGCTGAAACAAAAGTTGAAATTTCTACCAAACCCTCCACATGATTTTAATGAGTGGGTGGGCAAAAGACGCGCAATTAACTGTATTTTAATCTGTCATACAGCGTATTAGGCTACGCGAGCTAGTAATTTTGCTATTTGGCTTGCGACGAATTAGGGTAGTCGCTTTCCTCTATTCAAATGGCCAGCAGCATTGCCATTGCGGCCGATAAGTTGGTGGCTAAAGCAAAAGTTGAAATTTCTCCCAAACCCTCCACATGATTTTAATGAGTGGGTGGGCAAAAGACGCGGAATTAACTGTATTTTAATCAGTCATACCGCGTATTAGGCTACGCGAGCTAGTAATTTTGATATTTGGCTAGCGACGAATTAGGGTAGTCGCTTACCTCTTTTCAAATGGCCAGCAGCATTGCCATTGCGGCCGATAAGTTGGCGGCTGAAGCAAAAGTTAAAATTTCTCCCAAACCCTTCACATGATTTTATTGAGTGGGTGGGCAAAAGACGCGGAATTACCTGTATTTTAATCTGTCATACCGCGTATTAGGCTACGCGAGTTAGAAATTTTTCTATTTGGCTAGCGACGAATTAGGGTAGTCGCTTACCTCTGTTCAAATGGCCAGCAGCATTGCCAGATCGGCCGATAAGTTGGCGGCTGAAGCAAAAGTTGAAATTTTTCCCAAACCCTCCACATGATTTTAATGAGTGGGTGGGCAAAAGACGCGGAATTAACTCAACTTTAATCTAGCATACAGCTTACTAGGCTACGCAAGCTAGTAATTTTGCTATTTGGCTAACGACGAGTTAGGGAGGCCGCTCTCAAGCATTTCAAAAATGCCGTGTATCGATAAGTATATGTACTGGTTCCGATACTGAGCTGGTTCCATATCTGGCGCGGGCTGAAAATTTTTTGAACTACCTCATTTAGACCCCCACAAATCATCAGTTTTCTCCCAAACTCTCCTCATGATTTTGATCTAACTTTTTCTAAAATTCAGCCAACACCCCAGCTAACACGCAGGTATACCGTGCAATGCCCTTCGCGAGCTGTAAATCGAGAAATTAGCGATCATTTGCAAGCCTTTGCAAATCGGGTGCAATTTGTATGGGCCGGCCAGGAGGTGGTCGTACTAAATTGAAGATTTCTCGAAAACGCTCCACATGATTTTGATAAAACTTTTTTTTTAAAACAGGATCAGGAACAGAACCATGGCGAATACGCACATATATCGTGT